>APFE031738536.1:88021-128914 GCA_000404065.3 Pinus taeda
ATACGGCCGAGGTAACCACAAACCAATCTTCTGATTGCAGGTTCTAGCCCACCTGCAATCGGA
Source organism: Pinus taeda (assembly GCA_000404065.3). NCBI lineage: Eukaryota > Viridiplantae > Streptophyta > Pinopsida > Pinales > Pinaceae > Pinus > Pinus taeda. The sequence goes on from APFE031738536.1 coordinate 88,085, forward strand.
GAGGGCTCTCTCCTTTTGATTCAACCTTAGTTGATCTAGATTCAACCTTAGTTGATGATTTTAGGCTAGCTTTCTGACTTCAAGGGAATTTTGACTGTGGTTGGAAGGAAGGTAGGATTCTTGAATAAAGAGGCACAGTAAGGTGTTATAAGTTTTGAGCCATTGGGCATGGAGTCACAGATTGAGGCATGCGAGCATTTTCTTGGTCACAAGGGGATACAGAGCGAGATAGCCACACAGGATACAATACTCAGTCTGCTGAAAGTACGGAATGAACATCAGGGAAGAAAGGCAAAAGAGAATCATTTCATCATGCTGACAAAGGGGAGAAGTGGATGAGTGGGATCCCGGAGCAGTTAAGAATTCCAAAGAGATGCACTCATATGTGAAAGAAACGGGGTAAACCAGATCATTTAAGAATACAAGCTCATAACCATTTCTGAAGAAAACATCAAAAAGTGCATAAATTGAACTTAAGGTGTATTGAAACAAATCTTAAACTATTCTTTTTCCTGCAACTTAGAAAGGCGGAAAGGTGATAAAACATAAAATAGGCAGGGAAGAAAAACACTTATTGGATCATGCAGAGACACAGGAATTTCGTGATCATTCCTCGGCCAAGAAAAAACAGCAAGTTGTTTCGCAATCCATGCTTTCAGCAATCTTTGATTATGAAAAATATGACAATTACAGTGCGAGTCTTTACTCACAGAAATTGCTGGAAAGGAAACTAACCAACAACTACTACTACCAACCAACCAACCCTTCACAATATCGCTTCGGGTGGTATTTATAAACAAAATATCAGGAAGACATCATTACAAGTGACCTTGACAGGTCTGCTTAGAACTCTTCAAAAATCTAAATGCTGCTGGAATTAAATGCAAGTAAATCTTTTTGGCTGTGCTTGGGGCAGCTGAATCGAAACAGGTGACAAGGTGGCCTTTGGGGACCAGATGCGGTGCTGCTGAAGTGAATGAGCTTCGGGGCTGCAGTTTGGCTTTGGTGCGAATTGAATGTGCAATTATTATGATTTGAGAACTTCAAGTAATTTCGCTCTCCTTCTGTGAATCTGCTGGAAGGTATTCAATTTTCTCTTGCTTTGGGCCGCCGCTCAAAATATTCTCTGATACACTTTGCCACTACATTGATGGTGTGCATCGTCGACTGATACTCTTTGACACGCTTGATACCTGCTGATTTGATCTGATACACTTTAAACTCTATGAATGATCTGTTGTTGTCTTCAAACCGGATCCTTTGGCACGTTTGGGCGATTTTCGGGCTTTTTCGGCGCGCAGTGGGCTCGGCAACCAGAAGATTCCCTGAAGATTCCTTGAAATGGCCTATTTCGCGCATCGAAAACTTCCTCTGTTTCTTGATCTAGAGATCCGAAATGCGACTTTTCTTCCTGCACGAAGCTTTTTCAGCTTTTCTGGCTGCTGATATAAGCATGGCGTCGGTTGTACGGCGAATGACGTCAGCTGTGGGTCCCTGGTATAGCACGACGTGGTGAGGTACTTGATAGACTATGGTGAAGAGACTCCGATGCGATATCGCGTTGGCGGGGGAGGAGGGGCATCATTGGGTTGGGCATTTGGCGCTTGCGACTGCTGATATGCGATATCACATCGGCGGAGAGGAAAGGTGGACAGGTTGGAAACTCGACGTTTGTTATCGCCAATCGCCGATATCGCAATATTTCATCAGCGGGGGACGGATGGGCTATGTTTGGCATGAATGTGAGAGTGCGAGGTTGCGACGCGAAAATGGTTTTGAGGGGAAAAAGTAAGTAAGTGGGTGTGAGGGTCATATAAGGTTTCGGAAGGGGTCCGACTACCTCGGGGGGACTTTATACTTTGGAAGGAGTCCATCGTATTTGGGAGGTGGTTCGGGGGTTGGGGCTCTTGCTTAGTTTCTGATAAACTGAACAATTCCCGGGAACTGATATGGTTATTTTTCAACCAGGGGAGGGATATTACATAAGGGATTTTACTTAATATTAATACGGGGACGGGAAACATAGGGAGCTACATAATAATGTTAGTGGTCAATATGGAGATGATAAGAATGCGCTAAGTTCGGGAGACTTAGGCTGTTACAGGGGGTAGGACCATATTTCGGGAGAAGATATGGAACAACTTTGAGTAAAGCAGATCTTTACTCAACCGAAGTGATGAAGATGATGAACTCAAGAGGTGTCAAGCAGATCTTGACCTCTTTTAGGGATGTTAGTTAATGATTGGGGAAAGCAGAGAAGGGAAGTCAGTTGTACCTCATTTGAGCCTTTTTTGCTTACAAATCTTTGTTGATTATGTTCTGCATGATATGATACCTGCAAACTTGGAACTAGTCAGCAATTCAACAGCCTCAGAACTACCTACCCAACCTACTTTCCTAACATTTTTTCTTCTTTTGCTTGGGGGTGCACTTAGACTTTCAAACCCATCATACATTTTCTTTTGATGCTTTCCTATCTACATACTACCCTTATTTCTTCCGGAGCCCAGATTAAACTATTGGACTCTTCTATTTCTCTACCTATCTAAGAGTCTGCCAAGATTAAACTGTTTGGATAGACTTACAATCTCTATATTCTAAGACAAGAAATTTAAACCTAGGGAGACCAAGATTAAACTGTTTGGACCTCCCTTTAACTAAAAGTAGCGATACCAGGAACTTTACAAAATTTGAAGGCAAATGAATGAACTTGAAGTAGCCTTCTTCATTTGGAGACTGTTTAAGCAAATATGGAGCATTGCAGCAAGCAAAGTACAACATATTTGGCCTGTGAAATGCCAATCATGAAATATGAATACTTGCTGCAGCAAGAGCTAACACCTACAAAAATTATGGAACTGAAAGGGACTCTAGGAGACTTAGGAATGATGAAGATAACTTCGAAGCCAGATGTAAAGCTAGTGAAACAACAACCCTGCTGATTGAATCCAAAATACAAAGCAAAAGTCCGAGAAGAATTGGACAAGAGGCTGGCAGTAGGAGTTATTGAACCAGTTGATGAGTCCGATTGGGTAAGCCCTATGGTCGTGTAGGAGAAGAAATAGAAGGGTGAGATCCTCATCTACGTCGATCTGCAGAAGCTCAATGATGTGTGTGTTAACAATCCATTTCCAACACCCTTTACAGATAAGGTACTAGAAAATGTGGGCGGGCAAGAAGCATACTCCTTCATAGACAGAATCTCTGGGTATCATGAGATCAATATCACGCCAGAGGATCGGAGCAAGACAATGTTTGCTACCAAATGGGGTTGTTTTCAGTATACGGTAATGCCCTTTGGGCTGAAGAATGCGCCGACGATATTTTCCCGTATTGTGGTAGCCGCGTTCAAGGAATTTATCCACAAGTTCTTAGAAGTCTACCTGGATGACTGGACCGTATTTGGCTTGGTTAAGAAACATGTTGCGAGTTTACGACTGATGCTGGGTACCTACTATCGGCACCAGATTGCGCTCAACCTAAAGAAGTGTACTTTCCTCGTCCCTTTCGGGAACTTGCTGGGCCATATGGTTTGTAAGCAAGGACTGATGGTGGATCCGGTAAAGATCGTTGTCATACTAAATTTACAAGCACGACAAAGTGTAAAACAACTAGACGCTACATTAGCACACATGGGCTACTATCAGAAGTTTATAAAAAGCTACACCTAGATCATGGATCTAATGGAATAGTTACTAAAGAAGGATGCTACATATTGTTGGAACGAGGAATGTAACAAAAGCCTGGAAACACTTAAGGAAAAGATGGCATCTGCCCCTATCTTGGTCTTTCCAAAGTGGGACATTGAATTTCATGTACATGTCGATGTGTCATGTATCACGTTGGGTATGGTACTCACTCAATAAGGAGTAGAGGGAATCGATCACCCAATTGTGTTTGCAAGTTGTAGGTTGTCTAAAGTAGAAAATAATTACTCTACTACTGAGCGGGAGCGATTGGCAATGGTATACACGCTCCAAAAGTTCCATCACTATCTACTCGGAGGACATTTTAAGATGTATACTGATCACTCTGCACTCAAGTACCTAGTGAATAAGCCTGTGTTGGGGGGGCGCATGTGTCGATGGTTACTGTTGTTTCAAGAATACGACTCCGAGGTTATTGTAAAGCAAGGATGTCTGAATGCAGGTCTGGATCACTTGTTCCGAATTGAGACCAGCGAAGAACCAACAAATCTAGAGGAGGGACTCTCGGATGCTCAATTATATGCCGTGCGCATTGTAGATGGCCACTTTGAATATATTATCCACTTTTTAACTACGAGCACTACGCTGCAGGGGTATTCTGTCCAGCAAAAGAAGGAATTAATGATACGCGCAACATATTTTACCGTAATTGCGGGCCACCTCTACAAGATGGGCAACAACGAAATATTGCGTAGATATGTAGTAGAATTTGAGCGCGGAAAGATCCTGGGCGAAGCACATGGAGGGGTTGCTGGCGAACATTATGCGGGCCATGCCATCACCCAGAAGATTCTTCGCATCGGATTATGGTGGCCTACTCTACATCAAGATTCGAAAGCATACTGTCAGGCCTGCGATGTATGTCAACGAACGGGCAAATCATCGTGGAGGGATGAAATGCCCCTTCAACCACAAATGATGCTACAGCCATTTGAGAAATGGGTGATTGACTTCATTGGGCCTATTGAACCACGTGGAAAGATGGGTGCATGCTATATCATCACTACGACCAAATATTTGACCCGGTGGGCTGAGGCGCAACCAGTTAAGGATTGCATGGCTGTGACAGTAGTAAAATTCTTGTTCGAGAACGTACTGACTAGGTTTGGCTGCCCTAAAATTCTCATGAGTGATAGGGGAACACATTTTCTAAATGAAACAATTAGCACACTCATTGAGGAATTCCAGATATATCACCAACAGAGTATGCCCTACCATCCACAGGCAAATGGGACCGTTGAAGCCTTCAACAAAATTTTGGAGACTACATTGACCAAGGTCTGTAATGCATGACGAAATGACTGGGACTTGCACATCCCTGCTATGTTATGGGCATACCGAACTATGTGCAATAAGTTGATAGGTCAGACACTGTTTCGCTTAGTCTATGGCGAGGAGGCCGTTATGCCTATGGAATATATTGTGCCTAGTCTGCGGATCGCGACAATCACAGGTATGGCAGACTATGGGGCATTGGAGGAAAGGATCGCACAGCTAGAAGAATTGGAGGAGGAATGCTTTCTGACTGGATTCCATCAATAGGTATAGAAACAACGCGAGAAAGCGTGGCATGATCACCATATCAAGGTACGCACCTTCAAAGAAAATGATCTAGTCTTGCTTTATGACAGTAGGTTCGAAAAATTCCCAAGTAAACTCTACCTACACTGGCTCAAACCTTTTGTTGTCAAACAAGTTATCAATGGGGGCACGGTTTAGTTGGTTAAACTTAATGGAGACCCCTTCCCAGGAAGAGTGAATGGCAGTTTCCTAAAACTCTACACAGGCGGGCCAACTGCCTAACTAGCTGATGAGAGGATAGTTTCACCGCTCCACCCAGTTGAAAGAGAGCGTGGGATGATAAAGCAACCTGGGAGACAAATGCATGGGTACTACGGTTCGCGTACATTTAACCAACCACAAGGATCGTGGTTGCGCGAAAAGGATCACAAGGATGCGTTGATATAAGGAATGATGACTGTTGATACCACTATCCATGACAAGATGGTTGCATTATGGCAAAAGGGCGCTAGTGGTGGGCCATTAAGAGAAACCGTACGAGCCAAATATGAAACAAGCTACCACAGATTTTACACGCACTGGAATAGGTGGTAAGCAGTGAATTTGAAATTCGCATGGCTTATAAATCACCGAGGGCGGCCTACACTTCAGAAACACATATGAAGCTATTCATTATCTTTGCACAAAGCATGAGCCCGATGGTAGTGATCTAGCTGATGGAGAAGCAAGACTCTCTAAGGAGTATGGGGTTGACTATTGTGGGTGTCCCGCAGGCTACAACATCACTGGTAGGGGATGTACCAGAAAAGAGGGAACATGAAGCAGAATTGGTCCGGATGCCATCGCCTCGCCCAGGGGCAGGCCGACGCAATACAACAACACACTGAAAGGATGGATAGACAATGACCACAGGTAGATATGTAGTTAACAAGTTGTCTCTGATGTCCCTCGAAGACTGGGATCTTGCGGACAATAGCCAGGGCCTTGCAAAATTGCAGCACAAGCTACAGCAGATGGTGCGAAGAGAAGATACGAAGATCGAAAGTGGCAATTGTGGTACTAGGAGGTCCTGTATGCAGCTCCCCCACTCATGGTAAAATCCTGTAAGGGGGTGTTCTGTGTTAATTGAGCAGAGTAGAATGAGCATCATCAGTTGCGAGATGTGGTAGAAACATTGAAGCAAGAGCCAGACGAAGTGTTGCAGGAGACAATGAGGGAGCAGCAGGACGACGAGCGCCACTCAAAGGGAGGCAAACTGCAAAAGCCAAGGCAGGGCATCTAGCCACACTAGTGAGTGACTCGGGATGATTCACGATAATTGTGTTGGGGGACTGTTGGTTAGCGGAGGTCTCGCATAACGGTTTTGGGGTAGAAAGCCCAAAAAGTAGGATTAAATTATTGTAAAAATTCAAAGTATGCGAAGTGCGAAGTATAATAGGATTGAGGCAAAGGGTAGTCCACCCGAAAATAATGTAAAGAAATATAAATAGAGTTGGCCCGCACAAGGATCACAAGCCAAGGAAGGGTATAAATAGAGCATGGCTCTATGAGGGAAAGGCAGTTCAGTTCGGTTTTGGGAAGAAGCATGAAATGTAATGGGGTTGTGAAGAAGATAGTCTGAAAGCATCTGTAAGTCCGAGTCGAGGGTTGGGGTAGAAGGTAGAGGCTCTATAGCTATGTGTGCAGAGGCTTGGAAAGTATGCAACTGTGTGTGCGGACCCCTGCAGCTGAGTGCACAGGGTGAATCTGAATGTATTGAGGATAAGTGGAAATAAAGATAAGTTTCTTTTGAAATTTTGTGTTCCTTCTGAGCTGTCGCAAATCTGACTTTCATAATATCTGTTTAATTTACTATGCTTATTGTATGAATGAATGTAAATTTGGGTTCATTTTAATGCACGAATCAATTGTGTTGGTTAGATGTTTGCTTAAATACCCTGTTAATTTGTAACCGCATCCTCCAATAGAATAGCACGCTAATGAGAAAGATATAATCAATATAGATCTGTGTGAATATCAAGCATTGTGGAGCTGTAAACCGATGTGCGAAGCCTCCAGACCACACCAAGACATCCCTAGGGTGCGGAAACCTAGTTCCAGCACCCTCCTCTGCTACCTCGGGTGAGACCTCAGTCCACGCTCCGCGGGTGTTGCCGAAAGTGCTGGTAGCTACGGGATTTGTTGGGCTAAATAACTCTTCCGAACCTAGGTTAGGCCCAAATAAGCCAACACAGAACCTTCATTTCTCTTGCTCTGCATGGGTGGTGAACCTATGCTCTATGTAGGTGTTGTTTCTCTATTCTGCGTAGATGTTGTTTCTTTGGTGAATGTTGCCTCTCTCTCTAACAAAGTTTGACTGGGTTTGTGTTTGTGCATCGTTTTGAAATTTTGACCATCAGCTTAACACATGTCCTCTCCCTTCTTGTCATTTTGCATGACCATCGATTTTCAAAAATCAAATTTTCTCATAATTTTGTTTGGTGTATAAAATTTATTATAATTGCGTGCATCCTTATTTTATTTTATATGCCTTTTGCAAAGCTTTTTAATCAAAACAATATGCACCCCATCTTTACTATTTCATGCATATAGTTTTTCAAAGGTTAAAACATAAGGGTTGCGCCTTATTTCCCCATTGCATACATATGTCTTTGTAATGCATTCAATTTCACTCATATTAATGCACCCTTTTAATGTACCATCAAGGTTACATTCCCATTGTTTCCTTTGATGATTACATTAATCCTTTCAAGGTCCTTCTTGTAATGATTCTTTTAGCTCGTCCTCAAAGTCTAATGTTTTCCTTCTCATGATGTATTTTTTATAATAATCTGTTTGAAGTAGCTTTTTGAAATGACCATTTCAAGGTCATTTCAAGATCCATGATAGAGTCATTTTTTCACTTTAGATCATATGAATACATCATTCCACCTTTGTTCTCACTAACCCATGCTTTCTTGTTTTGCAGAGTATATTTGTAGGCAAAGAGACATGACTTGAATAGGTAGTAAGGTGGAAGGTTTTTATGAAAGAGGGATGTTGTGTGTGGAGCCTGATTATCTTCTTTATTCAAAGGTATCACCGCATTGGACCCCAGTTCGTAATTTGACGGAAACACTGCCATAATATTTACACTACAAGGGGGGTCCATAGGAGGTGGCAGTGATATTTAGGAGCCCCCCCTGGCGGGGGATCGGGGGTAGTGCCCCCAAAGCTAAAGTAGATGTAAAATTGCCTTGTAAAATGTTGTAATTTCGTAGTCAATCCGGTCTATTCATTAGGCAAAGATATGCCGATAGAAGCTACGTTTAATTTATGGTTTTATGCCCTAGAAGGCAACCCCTCGCTATATATGAGGGAATTGTATTGTGTCTATGTAAATTTGTATTCTGAGGGAGAAAGATAGAGGAGATTGTGTGAGAATGAAGAGGGAATTACAACAGATCTGTTCTAGGTTGTACCTTTTCATTTTGTTGGATAATATAAAAGGAAGGAGTGACTATTTCTCTGTGGACGTAGCCCAAATTGGGTGAACCACATATATCTGTGTCTCTCTTGTTTTGTGTGTTTTATGTGTTTATATTTTTGCAATATATTTTATGTGTTCCATTGCTCTGTAATATATAATTTTCTAACAAGGGATATGGGGAGAAATTATAGTATGTACATGGGATGAAGGGTTTTCTCTCTTATACATTAATGTTTAATTAGTCTCCTAATTTAAGAATTCTTTTCAAAATCAAAAGGTATTAAAAATAAATTTATAACTTACAGTACTTTCCTTGATTAAGTAGCTCCTTTAGTTGATGATGATCTTCAATAGCGAATCTAGATTGAGTACAGGTCCCTCTTGAATAGTAAACTTGATTGAGTACATGTCCCTTTTGATGATGAACTTGAATAGTAAATTCTATTGAGTACAGGTCCCTTCTAATGATGAACTTGAATAGTGAACTGATTGATTGTTCTTCGTATACAAGTCCATTCTGATTTTCACAACCAAACATCTTTATTATTTTTTATCTTTTTTCTATTTATTATTATTATTATTATTTTATTTTCTTGATGGAGGCGAGATATAATGGAGCTGGGAAGTATGGAAAGCTTATGAAAGTAAGATAGGTTGAAATCATGATCTAGGAGTAGATGGATAGATAGATAATAGATCTAGACTTCAACATGGTAGGTCTGAATGATTGTGAAGCTTAGCATACAATATGGTAGATGAATGAAATCATGAACAATATGGCTTATGATAGGATTCTTTGGAAATGGATGTGACTTTTCACGATACAAAACTTGATTTCTTCTTCTGATGATTAGCTTCATGTCTTTTGCCTTGATCTCAATTCATCTTGTAGGGTTGTTGGTGTTGTTGGTCAGCAACTGAAGACAAGCTTCAAAAGTTTGAGTTTCATTGCATGAACTCAACATCAGGTGAATTTTCACTTTTCTTTAACTTAAACCTTTGTATTCATATTCTGAAATATGATTTTTTAAGAATTGACTTTGAAAAGTCCTTCGTCCATGGAGCTCACTCAAATCTTCTTATGACCTACAAAAACATAGCAATTGTCTGCAATAGAATATTAGATGATAAAGGAAGAGAGGTGTATAGTATCTCTTCTTCCAAGAAATATGTATAATAATTACAAGTATTTCTTAAAAGAAAATTCAAAGATGATATACAAAGAAAATGCATTTGTTTACCCTTTGAAGAATGGTGGCCAACCTAGACCTCCTAGCCGTATTTTGCTCATAAAATATTTTTTTTATGTCCAAAGAGTGATTCCAAAGCCAAGTTGAAGTAAATTCATATGGATACTTCCAGTATATAAAAAAAAAAAAATTCAAAATGATTTAAAATGATATGCTAAAAATGAAGAGAAGTACCATGTTTGATAGAGCTGCTTATGAATTTTTTACTAGACCAACAATCACTATTTGGAGTGTAACGTTTTCGTTAAAGATCAGATAAATGTCATTCCACTTGGATATTAAATTAGATTAATTTTTTTTTTTATATCTATTAGAAACATGTTTTTAAAATACTTATGTTTTATATCACAAAATTGTTGATGAACATACCTAAGAGGCAAAGTTTCACTATGCTGATTTTAAGACATGTAGTCACTAAATGTTGCATAATGTTTTCATTTGAATTTGAAATGAGATGATTCAAACTGTGTCATAAAATAGAATTCAATTTATATCTCACTTAGAAACAGATTTTGAAAAGAATATGATTTGATATGTGAAATATGCCAATGAACGGTTAAGACTTAAAATTGCCACCATGCAGATTTTTCGACAAGTAGTTAGTATTTTGAGCATAACCTTTTCATATGATGCCGGATTGAGGTGATTCAAATTTATTTGGAAAATATATTCCAAGGGATATCTTCCCTATACATATCATGTAAAAATGTTTCCATTAGACCCCTCGAACTAGTGTTGTACTAAATCTGTCCTCAAAATTTCTCTTAAGATCTAGTGTTTATTTTGATCATGTTTTTTATTTTTGATCCAAATTGAAAAGTTCAAAATGGATTTAAAAACTAGACTTGAAGAGATCACTTGTTTAAAAAAAAAATTGAAAATGATCCAATATGGCTACCCAAAATAGGATTGTTCTTTTTGGTTTTTTGCCATAAAATCATTCCAAATGAGTATTGAACAATGATTTGAATGATTATTCATGAGAGTTTGAACCAAAAGTCGTATCGTGAACTCATTCTACCTATTTATTTATTTATTCTATTCTATCCTACTCTATTGTATAAAAATAAATCATTCTCTCAAGTATAAGAGAATTTCCAATGCATCCATTTGTGTAACAAGAGAATAAGTAGATTCACATCCAAGTTTGAAAAATATACCTTAACAAATGTTTGGACATGAAAAGTTATTTGATCATAAAGATTTGATGCTAAGGAATGTTGAAAAATGGAGTGGTGTTGTGGCCTAATGACTAGCTGAAACCAAGTTTTGAAATGATCTGCAAGTCTTAGATTTTCCTCAATTGTCATAGCATAAAGTTCTTCTTCTGGAACTTGTTCAAAATCATGAATGCATAAGGGATCTTGTGATACATATTCTAGACATTCTTCAATTTCCATCTCTATTGTTTGAACTTCATTACATGTGATCCATAACTCATTGATCTCCTTACAAAGATAACTATAAGAAGCTTCTAGATTCTCTTCTTGTGGATCCTCTTTAGGGATGTTTTGTTCCTCTTATATCTTTTGAAATGAAGATTCATCCCTAGTGAACATTCTAAATTGTGGACAACGATTTGAGAAGATCCTTGTGGTGGCACATCCTCTTTCTCTAAATGACTTATTTAACTTCATGTTTTGTAGATCTTTGTTTTGCAAATGGATTTTGTAGTTAATGAGTTTTTGTTAGTGGTTGGGGGTTTTGTTTTGGGAATATACCTTTCTAATTTCTACGTCTAAGCATGAATAACCATAATGAAAAGTGTTTTTGTTTTTGTTTTTGTTTTTTTTTTTATACGTTTTCTAAACAATATTCCTTACTAGCTCTATCTAAGTGTGCTTCTTCGACAACAACGCCAAAAAATGTCAATCTAATTTATTGGGATAAACCAGAGTATATATTATAATATTGATCCGGGTTGATAAACTTGGAATCAAACCAAAATATATGGAATCTTAGATTAAACTAGTTGTTTAGATGAAAATAATGGAAATGTATATTACAAATATAAAATTACTGAAAAGAAAGCATTGAAATTCAGAACTGAAAGCAAGAGTGCAATGAATCTTTGTGGAACATAGACAACAAGGAAGATGCTCTAACTTAGAGATCTTGGTTGTCTGGTGCACTAGCCCCTTTTCCATGAATAATGGGGGCTAGCGTGGCATCCTCCCGAACTATAGGTGTGAAAACAGGAAGGCCAAATTCCCAGTGGCATAAATTTTGCATACAAACTCCGATTGATGCGATTCTTGTGCCGTTGGAAAGCTCTGTGTGTGTAGAATATGAAAGTATGCACAGTTAAGTAGCAAAGTTTTACCCCCAAAAAATGTTTTTTGATGTTTCAAAACACTCCCGGAAGGTTTCAAACCCCATTTCGCCAAACTGGTACCCGCTAGTAGAAACAGTCCCGTGAGCTAATTCCTCCACTTTTTCCATTCCAAATGCATCGATATGGATGAAAAAAAAATATAATGATCCAATTCGGATCACACCTCCCCATTTTGGATCATACATTTACATATTTATGCTCTATGAATAAAATGAAGTATTTATAAATGGGAAAAAGTGAAAGTTAGATTTGATCACATTTTTCAATTGTGTTTACATTGAACTTAATACTTTGATTGATAATTTATCAAAAAATCCACTCTGTTTACTTTAGGACTTTGGCCTAGATTATTCTACTTGAGTTTATAAATGGTTTTCTTATCAACATTCTTTCTATGTCAGCATTTTTTTCTTGGATTAATTTATAATATTATAGTATTTTGCACAGTCATCTCCCATACATCCCCAACCACAACCCATCAAAGTGTTGGGAGATCTGTTATACATGGTCGGGCTAGATCACGTAGGTATACATCTTGCATTTTAAATCATCTTTAAATTTATGTGTTTATGTTTTGAAATTGTCTTTAATTTCTAAATCGTCTTCAATTGATGTGTTTGAATTTAATGTATATGTTATTATGCTTTTATATGTGCGTGTGTGTGTGTGTGTGTTAGTTATATATATTAATATACTATTTATATAATATAATATATATATATACTATATATGTATGTATGTATGTATATGTTATAGTTATATATACACTTTATATGTGTGTGTGTTTAATACAATTAATTAAATAAGAAGAGAAATGTTTTGGGCTTCTAATTTAGTTATTTATTTAAATATAATTACATTTTTATGAAACAAAATATTATATTTATTATTAAAAATATTTAAAATTATAACTTATTTAAATAAAAAATAAAAAATGAAATAACATTCTATTCATTTAATAGGGCTCAACCATGAGCCAACATTTCAATTATGTCATTACACTCCTAATTTATTTATATATTGGTTATAGTTTAATTGTTTTTTGTTTTGAAAATTTTTGGAGTATATTTGTCAAATTTTTTTGAAATTTAAAATGAATTTTAATAATAAAAATTCATTTTTTTAAAATTTGTTTCACTAAATTCCTATTTTTTTTAAACGTAAAATAATTAAAAAATAAAGTTTTTATCATGGAAAGTATTTATAATAAACATGCTACCATTGTAGATAACTTATACAATGAAATTAAAAATACAATTAAACCCTAAATTATAGTTTTTTTGTGCTTTTCAAGGGTTTTCTTGGTGGTTTTCTAAGTTTGGTCTTCAAGGGTTTTCTTGGTGTTTTTTTACATTGTTTTTTGTGGTTTTCAAGGGTTTTCTTGATAATTTTTTGTGGTTTTCATTGAGGTTTTCACAATTATTTTTTTGTAGTTTTTGTGTGGTAGTTTTTTTTTTTCAAATTAATTTATTTATTTTGCAGAAAAAAATTAAATAGAAAAGACAAAAATGACAGGAAACCTACCTCAGCTTGAGCCTCTAGGTCGTTGGCAAGGTTCATGGGTAGCTGGATTTAGTGTCTCCATCTCGTTTGAGCTTGGAAATCTTCTGTAGAACTTGTTTTCCTCTCGCAGCCTAAGCAAAATGACTTGTATAGGTCATGGTTAGGGTTTTTAATAAGAAATAACGCTCGATCGAGCCATAGACTAGATCGAAAAATATAGCTTGATAGAGCCTTTAACTCGGGTCAGAAAATGAATAGATTTAGGGTTTGTTTAAACGCTCGATCCAACACTTAAAAATTGCTCGATTGAGCAACTTAATATTTCTTGATCGAGCATCCCTTTTTCACCAAAATGAGCCCTCATTTCGCCAAAAAGTATAACCCATCTCCATGCTATCACCCACTAACGTTTTTGGGACGACTCTCTACTCGATCATAGACTCAATTGCACTAATCCTTTGTATAGTTGGTCACCCATGAGCCCTTAATCAACTACTACTAGTAATAGCAAATCCCTTCTATCCTAGAATTCTCCTTGAAAATTTTTCTCACATCCTCCTCATTTATTAAATAAAAAGACTTGCTCTAAAAATGGAAGGAATTTTTCCATGCATATAATCCATATGTTATCATGTAATTTCTATTTTTTGCCTTAAGTTTTTCTTATATTAGTTTTTCCATAATTTACTCTTAATTATTTTCATTTTTAACTTTTTTATTATCTTTTTCCATAGATTTATCCTTAGTATTTTTACTCTTTATTTATTTTTTAATTAAAATAATTTCCTTATTTATTTATTATGAACTTGACTTTATTGTTTATTATTTTATTGCTTATTAATTATTTTATTTGTTTATCCCACCTTTTATTATTCATTATTCTTCTTTTTTATTATTATTATGGAGCATTAGAGGATGTTGCTCTTGATTTTAAGGAATCAATTTTAGATTTACTATTTTTTCACCAAGGTGGAAATATTTTAATCCTAAGAACTAATAAGTTTGAGTGTTAATTTCCTTTTAATCCACTTCCATGCTTAATAAATCCAAGTTTAAGATGTATTTATATTGTTTAAGAAAAAGTTACAATGATTAATAACTTCATATATATGTGAGTGTAGAGCCCTTATGTGTATGTATGTGAGAAAAAGTGTTGACTTAATTAATTCCCCTTATTATCAAAAGAGTTGCCTAAACTATTAATAAAAGACATTGAAATGTTTTTCAAAAAAATAAATTGGTTGTATTAGGGGTGGTGGGTGTGGGGTATTATTTTAGATTCCAAATGAAAACTAGATAATTCATTTTTTTGTGGGCTTGAAAGGATAATGAATAACCAAGTAGAGGCTTACATTCTCTACCAAAGTATTTTAGGAAGGAGGCCAGAGTAAATTTGTTATGCAAAATTTTCACTATTGCCGACAAAGGTGAATTCCCTAGATCTAGTGGTCTGATCTAGAACAACAAAAGACAAAAATATTCGATTTTTCCTTAGAGAAACTAGAAAATGGGAAAGAATCTTACCTGGAATCTATAGCAAGCCTCCCTTTCCTCCTTGCTTGTAAGATCCAACTCTAGCTCCAAGTGTTATAATTAGAACCTGCACACATGACTAAAACAAGCAAAGGAACCATAATCCACGTAGCATAATATAAAATCTCTATTCAATGAGTTAGCATGGCATTGAAATGCATGCAATCAAACATAACACAACAAATATAGGAAAACAATATACTTTTGTATTAACAAATATAGGAGAGAGTTACAAGTATAAATAGAAGTCTAATTTTGTATATGTCTCCCCACGTTGACTTGTCCTTCCTTGCTAAAAAGCACACCTCAACATAAACCCTAATGCTTGAATGTGATGACTCTTTAGGTTCAAACCAACAACATGAGGGCACTAACAATCTCCAAAAATTCAATCTTGACACTATGGAAGGCAGTAAATATATAGCGTAAGAGTGGTAGTTTAGGATCTACCATTCTAGGCTTGAAATCCACATATGATGGGAGGGTAAACTCAAGGGACTAGATATAGATCCATTAGAGTAGGATCAGATAGGAATTCAATATCTCTGTGGTAAATAGTTAAAACTACCTTAGAAGCTTCTACATCAAAGATTTTTTTTTATTTTCCTGAATTTTTAGAATCATTGCATTTGCATAAAGGAGAAAAATGTGTTGACCAGTGTTGGTACTCAGGTATGCAACATGTGCTGAATGTAGGTGGCCAAACATGTAATGTATGCTAGGGCTAAAAACAATGTTTTTAAGCAATTTGTCCCAGAAAATCACACTTTATGGAGAAGTGATGCTTAGGGCTTTGTAAAGGGATTATGAAAAAATGTTCAAGGATATTGATTGATCTGGTTCATACGCCTTTCGGGCTGATGTGACAAAATTTCATGTGACAAATTCCCCCCTAAAGTACAAAGTCAGAAGCAATGGCTAAGGATTGAAGTGCTTTACCTTGTGACAAGTCTGGATTAAGAATCAATTGGTTGAGATCATCATCTATTACATTACATATTTTCATCATGATATCATTGCTAAGGGAAGGATAACCATAGTCAAGATATAAGACATATTATATGTACAACGATCAAGTAGTCTCATCCACTAATGAAAAAGTGTGGACCTATGCTTTGAGGAATATCTGAATGATCATAACCATCATCCTTTGTAATCTTGTATTAATCTTGAAATCGCAGCCCGGATGGATGGAACTAGATCCAGGGTTTTCCATATCATTCACTCAATCACTTGATAATACGAGTCTATCCATGCAAATAAATGAGATGGAGTCAAACATGGTAGAAACCATCTGATTACCAGCCAATGATGTAATTATTTAACATATGCAAGAGAAACCACTAATGATGTTAATGGATCTCAAGGTACTATAGTACAATCTATGCAGTGTGAGTAGATGAGTTGAAGTCGAACACCACATAGAATCTTCATGTTGAAGGACAATGATGAAGACATATCACCAAGAGCGAGGAAAATTTCCATTTATGTATGCAAGCTCCAAGGTACCAAAGGGAGTTTCTAAGTCAACTTCTTAGATAATGATCTGATTTCGAAAGGAACTAACCCGTCGTAGGAGGGCCTTGATATATCCCCATCAACGACACAAAATGGGAATCAAGATTTGAGATCGAATAATGCTGATGTGGAACTAGTTTAGGAACACCAGTCATGGATGAAGGTGTAAGAGTATTACAACATATAGCAACAAAAGGACTTCTCTTGAATACACTGGTGACACTTTATGGAATTGGCAACATTGAATCAAAACTAAAAGTGAAGGATTGTAATATGGTATGATTAACCAAAGAGGCAAGCATATTTCCCAACCCAACAATAACGAAGATGAATTGAAAGAGTGTCATGTTCAAGAGGGACTCACAACCATTAATATTTCTTTTTTGTAAGCTTGTGGCCGCTGAATTGACAATAGCCATTAATAGGTTAAGTATCCCGTTTTCCCAATTTCCCCAACTATTTATGGTTGGTACCTCTTTATTTTTGACAAGTTTGAGGAGGATAACATATGGTTTATCTATAAGTTCATCCTTCAGATGACTCTTTCTGAGTATATTTAACGAAACTTGAAAAGCAGTGGTTCAATCCCGTCATGTTTGATGAGTCCAACATTGTTTGATGTTTTTACAAGTCTAGTGAAGGTATAGCTTGACTTAGTTTTCATGTTTAGAGAGTTTGAAAAAGAGGCGAAAAAGAAAACTCCAAAGATAATTTTCGTAGAATTGTCTCTTGAGTTTGAAAAGGAAGAAAATGATACTCAGGAGAACCTCTTAGCCATGTTTGACCAAGGTATTAATTTTTCGTAAATATTATATCCCATTCTGAAAAAGGGTTAAACTTATACTGAGTATATATCTTTTCATTTACTTTAATGAGTTCAAAAATAAAAGTTCTCGACAATATTTTCATGTTTATAAAGTCTGAAAAGAGTTGAAATAGTACTCCTCCTGGAGGAATGAGTGGTATAAAGGGTAAAAACTAGTTCCGGTCATGATGGAACTGCTCAAAGCACGCAAAGGTCAAGAGGCTAGATAATAAGACCACTCATTGCAGTGGTTCCCCAAGAAATGGTAAAACAACCAAGTGGAAGTGTATGATCGACGAAGTAGATGGTGATGATGGAGTAAGAAAACCAAGGCTCATATGGAAAAATCAGGCTGATAAAAATGGCAATCACACGAGGTAGGATGAAAATGGTTTCATTTTTACACAAGATTGAAACATGTGGAAACTATGCTTTAGAATACTTGAAGACGGTTTCAATTTTTCACAAGCTTGAAACATGAGAAAAGCTATGTTTGAGAGTGGTTTCATTTTTACATAAGCTTGAAATAGAGGAAAACTATGCTTGGAATTGGTTTTCATGCCCCTAGCATAATGACCTAATTCTAAGGATATGCCCCCTAAGCTTCATTTCATTCACCTAAGTAGAGTACTTGGTCACTAATAAGTGGATGGAATGAAGGTTCATATATGAAATATAATCAAAGACTCAAATTGGAAGGGCATCTATTTCATTTTTTAATGAGCTTGACACAAGAAAATAACTATGCTCATGACACCTTGTTTCATTTTTTAATGAGCTTGACACAAGAAAAGGAACTCTTCTCCAGAACCTTGTTTCATTTTTTAATGAGCTTGACATAATAAAATGAGATCTATTATGGAAGGGATACATATAAAGAGATCTAATGGAAATATCAAGTTCTAATGCCCCTAGCAAATGATTCATTGGATCGCATACTAGATCTAGGTCAAAATAATTTTATCAAATATAGAAAGGCTCATCTTCTTCAATAAGAATGAGCATTGGAAAAGTTGCCACATAATTGACCTGTGGAGGGGTAGATACCACTCTCATATAAGGACCATTTAGGGATGTTGGTTGATTGGGAGTCAAATTGGGACCAACGAATGAAAGCTAGTCAATGGTCACGATTCTTCCTTCATGTGAGAAGCACATCACATGGAAGAGTGAAGAGACAAGAGCTCCCATGTCATAACATAGTCACACCCAAGGAGCAAATTAAAATCCAAAGGGCCTTGGACTACCAACACATTGATATAGATAGTCCTTCCTCCCAAAGTAATAAGAAACTAAGGAAGGATCCCTAACAATTGACTGGTTCCTTTGTTAAAAACCAATAGATTCTGGGTAACAAGCACAATCCATTTAAACCGAAAGCTTGCTAAGCAATTGAAGAAAAAATACTAACAAACGTGCCTTCGTCTATGACTATGACATGTACGACCATATTATAAGTATGTACTATGATCTGGAAGGGAACATAAGGAGGAAGACAATATCCTGCTAGTCGAATCTAATCAAAGGAAGTGACCATACTACATGGAGTGGGTGTCGTGGGAAAGGGAGAACTACCCCCTTGTGCTATGTCAATGGTAGGATTTCCTCCCATTTTGCATGGGAATGGGAGAACTTCTCCCCTATGCTATGGGAATAGGAGGATTGCCCCCTTATGCCATGGGAATGGGAGGATTATCCCCTAGTTCATTAGAACCTTAAGAAATGAGAAGAACCTGAGCAGTATGAGACTCACTATCTATAGGAAAAGTATGATCAACAAAAGGTGGAATCGAGTTAGCCATTTTCTCAACTAATGGTTGGTCGGGAACTGACTCATACAATTCAATTTCAGAGAGAGTTGGATTTATTAGATCTAGGTTATGATCAATCACTTCATCAACTAGTGGAGGATTGGGAGAAAGCTTCTGGTAACTAACCGCAAATTGAGGCCGAGAAACTATAATATTTTCCAACACTTTTGAGCTTTCATCCATATAAGGACAAAGGTGAATAAGATGATTCCCTTCACATAATCTACAAGGAAACTTAACTTTACCCTTTTTCCCATGTATATTACTATCTCTATTTGATTGTTTGTCACTAACATGATCTCCAGAGGTTGATGGCCATGGCTGATGTGAGCCTATGGACCACACTTCTGATACCTGTGGAATACCAGGGAAATCCCTAAGAAGGTGGCCACCCTTACATATATTGCAAGGGAATTTAACTTTGCAGGGATGATTGGAAGGTTTCTCCATACTAGTTTCATTCATAAAAATATTTTCTTGGTTTCCCCACTTCTTATTTTGCTTCTTCTTCTTCATCTGTTTCTTCTTCTTCTTCACTTCCTAGTTACTAGAATGAAGACTTTCACCACACGAGGAGGAATAAAGGGATAAAGAAACAATAGGTGAAGAAGGAAAATGGTCAACTTTAGGATCAAATTGAGGTTGATGCTGTTTAGGTGGAAGATAATTTGGCTGAGGAGAAGTTGGGACATTAAGAACCATAGGGGTTGAAAACAACCAAAATGGAAAACTAATGGTAAATCTGGTAAGGGACAATGTTGCCATATAAGGAGCACCAATATTTCCAAAATAAGGAAAAGGAATAGGATTCCCATCAAAGGGGTTTCCTTGATTGGTAAACTTGAGAACTATCACCATTAGTCTTAGCCTACGATCCACTAAGGAGTTGTTCCACTATCAATTAATTGATTTTAGAAATTAAAGATACAAAATAAAACAAAGGGGTAACTGGGTAGATAAGGATTACCAAGTCACTGTGAACTACAATATACCACCTTGGTAAACCAAAGATTTACGTACGGGCAGAAAATCTCCCCGAATGTTTTGTTCAGTGTATCACAATGTGCAAGGAGGCTAAATCAGTTACCTATGAAAGGATACCAACCTAGTGGGGACTTCCTATTGAGAAATCTAGGGCGTGAATAGTTAAAAGATTTCTCTGCTTGATAATTTCTTGTGATATACTTTTAATTCTTAACTTATAGGCTTTTCTTCGCTATGTTATTATTGTATTATTTTCATCAAGAAAATTACTAATATGCATAATAAAATACAAGTGACACAGTATGTAGGTTTTTCAGCTCGGGCCAAAACCTCTCACTTCTTAAGAGAAAAAGCCAATCAAAATTCTTCTTCTAGTTCTTCAATTAATGAGTACCAAGACCATGACAAATACCCTTGACTCTAGTATCCTCCCAAGAACCTTGTCACTAACCTTGATGCATTGCCTTTTCCCTCTCTCGACTTTATTCTTGATCTCAAACTACTCTCCTCAACTCCTTCTAGAGAAACACGGTCTCTATCCTTCACACTGGATTCTCCTCGACTTCTTATAGAGAAATTAGATCTCTATGATATTATTGGATTCCTCTAGAGAATCTTGGTCTCTAGATCTCTATCTCGGTTACCCAGAACAAGCACCCCAAAAGAATCCTTTCTTCACTACCCCAAAAGAATACTTCCTTTGTTATCCTAGAAGAAACTTTACTTCGTTGACCCAGAGGAAGCCTTCTTCGCAGACGCAAAAGAAACCTTCTTCACTATGCCTAGGAGAAATCTTCCTTTGCTATGCCCATAAGAAACCTCCTTCTCCCTTCTTTGCACTTCTCTTTGTAGCCTCTTTCTTCACACTTCTCTTCACATAATTTGTGTCAACTTTCTTACTTCTAACTCAGGCCGAGTGTGGCTATTTATACACCTCAACACATGTCCTTTAGGCTGACGTGATTACTAGAGGTTAGGACGACTTCTTCTAGCATGTTCTTCCATTGTTGTAGGCCAACTTGAAGAGAATAAGTGACAAGGTCTTCGAGGATACTTTACATAAAAAATATTGATCTTTTACAAAGTGTAACATGACTTCATTACATGACAATGACTCATCATTTTATGACTAGATGAAAAATAATTCCTAAAGACTCTCAATGGGAGTCTTGGCTCAAAAAATAAATCTCTTGGTCATGAAACCCATGAAGCAAGTCAATACAATAATTTTATTTTTCTTCTTTACATCACATTACATAAGTTCATAATTACATGTCATTATGAAGAATGAACCTAGTTACACTTTTCAAAACTTCCAAAGTATACCTGGAGGTACGTGGAAGAGTAGTTCATAGTGTTGTCTAATGCATAACCGTTCGATGAGAGTGTTCCCATATACTTATCATGTGTGGAGCGCCATCTGATATACCCAAAGGTACATGGAGAATGATCCTATACACTTACATATGTGGAACAAGATATCACCCCCGGAATGTACTATTGACAAAAAACAATAACTCCTATTTTTAAAGTTGATGGAGCGCATCTATAACCTAGACCTCTATATGTGTCATTAAGTTTCAAATGCTCCTTAGGTTAATAAAGCGAATTTTAGTGTTTATCTTGAATTATGTTTTGATTTCAAGGCTCAAAACTTAATGCCACCTGAACACACCTATGATGCAACTAATATGACAAAAATAACTATTTTCATTTTCCTTTTAACAATGAAAGACCTAACTAAGTAGGGGAAGAAGAAATCACCAACAATGCAACAAATAAGTGATGGAACAATCAATATCTTCAACTTCACTATTCCAATCAAAATCAAAGCCCTATATGCAATGAAAATAATGTTTTTTATTTTATTTTCTTTTAATGTTTCAAATGCAAAGAAACATATGAATGCAACTTGATTGCTAACAAAAAGAAACCACACAGAATTTAACTTTAATGTAAATTTTACTTTTCAAATTCAACAATCAATCTATATATACAAAACCTAATTGAAAAAATAAAGAAAGAATGAAACATAATCTTATCAAAAAGGTGATAACACATAGAGGTGATTAACACTCATACACAATTGAGTCCCCCCTTGCTGGTAACCAGTATGGTCACCAATTTTTTATGCATAATTTTCACTATTGTGGACAAAGGTGAATTCCCTAGATCTAGAGGTATGATATAGAACAACAGAAGACCAAAATATTTGAGTTTTTCTTAAAGAAATTAGAAAATGGGAAAGAAGCCTACTTGGAATCTGTAGCAAGCCTCCCTTTCCTCCTTGCTTGTAAGCTCCAACTCTATCTCCAAGTGCTATAATTAGAACCTACACACATGACTAAAAAAAGCAAAGGAACCACAATCCATGTAGCATAATCTAAAATCTCTATTCAATGAGTCAGCATGACATTGAAATACATGAGTGTTACATAACACAACAAATATAGGAAAACAAGAGACTTTTTGTATTAACAAATATAGGAGAGAGTTAAAATCATAAATAAAAGTTTGGCATTGTAGATGTCTCCCCAAGTTGACTTGTCCTTCATTGCCACAAAGCACACCTCAACATCAACCCTAATGCATGAATGCGATGACTCTTCAAGTTCAAACCGACAAAATTAGGGCACTAACAATCTCCAAAAGCTAACCCATAGGCTATGGAAGGCAATAAATATATAGGGTAAGAGTGGTAGTTTAGGATTTACCATTATAGGCTTGAGATCCACATATAATGGGAGGATGAGCTCAAGGGATAAGAGATAGGTCCATTAGAGTAGGATCAAATAGGAATTATAGATCTCTATCCGTGGTAAATAGTTAAAACTACCTTAGAAGCTTCTGAATAGGAAGCTTCAGAGATATTTTTTATTTCCCGAATTTCTAGAATCAACACACCTGTAGAAAGGAGCAACATGTGTTGACCAACAATGGTACTCAGGTATGCAACATGGGTTGAATGCAGGTGGTTAGACATGCAATGTGCGTTTGGGCTAAAAACAATGTTTTTGAGTAATTTGTCCTAGAAACTCAAACATTTTGGAGAAATGATGCTTAGGGCTGTTGGGAAAAATAATAGGGGGGGGGAGGTGAATCAATATTTTCAAATCAATAACTTTTTCTTTTCATATTCAGATTTCCATATGCGACTTTACTGAAAGGAACTCGCATGTGTACGCAACCATTCTTAAGACAAATAACGTACATCTAGTAAACTTATGATTCAATTAATTCATCATATGTTTGTCTTCAGCTACTGCATCAGTACTTTATTAAAAATTAGATAAACAATAACCATGTGATGTAAGAACAAAATAAAATGTCACATATAAGCAACACACAAGAGCACCAGTATTTAAGGTGGAAATCCAATGCGGGAAAAAACCACCTGCTTCTATCATCTCTGTCTTCTTTTTAATATAAAAAAAAAAAAAATAAAAAAAAAAAATAAAAAAAATTACAATCTTGTACTGGTGCAGACTCATACCAGTATGCAGGCATCCACCTGCAGAAGGCTACAACCTTTGGTCATTCTCCAGCTCCTATTAGAAGAGCACCAACCCCTTAGTTCTTGTACTGGCGTAAACTTGTACCAGTACGCAGGCACCAACCTGCAAAAGGCTACAACCTTCACACAGCTACTACTAAAAGGGATCTCCAACTCCCTGATCTTATCACTAGCTACTACTGGCAGGAAGCTTCGACTTCCTCACTGAAGTTACTAACCCTCGTCATCCTCCATGGACCATGTTTCATCAAATTTTCAAACTAGACCCATTATCAACACTTAGCTCAATATCAAAAATCAAACTGTAACTCATCACTGTAAAACAATCATCCATTTTTAACACATTTGAATCAATCAATCACTGAACCCCAATCATCAATCTCTGACATAACTAAAACCCAATCATCAATTTCTGAATCAACCAATCACTAGAACTTCTGACACAATTGAATCAATCAATCATTGAAACCCAATCATCAATTCTTGAATCAACCAATCATTGGAACTTCTGACACAACCGAATCAATCAATCACTGAAACGTCTAACACAACTAAATCAATCAATCATTGAAACTTCTGACACACCTGAATCAATCAATAACTGAAACCCAATCATCAATCCTGGTACAAATGAATCAACCATTTACTCAAAACCCAATCAATGGACACTTAATCAAAGTTCAACCAATCAATTAGAAAAATTAGATCATTGTAACGAGTACACAGAACTGAACCCAGAATACTATATCAACACTCAGAATCAACAACAGTCCCGATTATTCAAATGCCAAAATGCATATACTACTTCACTTAAGGCA
This sequence comes from Pinus taeda, assembly GCA_000404065.3. Taxonomy (NCBI): domain Eukaryota; kingdom Viridiplantae; phylum Streptophyta; class Pinopsida; order Pinales; family Pinaceae; genus Pinus; species Pinus taeda. The sequence continues at coordinate 112,853 of APFE031738536.1, forward strand.
ACCCGCGTGCACACATGCTTTTCAATAGAGAAACCCGCATACAGATCTTAAAATATACAAACTGAAAACTCGACCACTTCAAATTATGAAAAGAACCCTGAATCACACTCGGATCTACTGCAACCCTCTGAACCAAACGCAAAACTATCTTTGATCTTCAATCACAATCAACAAGTAATCTTAAAATTCATCAATCAATTAATACCAAAATTCAACTTCGTCATTCAATCAGATCTACTTCAGACATTATCACTTAACCCAAATCAATCATGAGGACATCATTGATAGATAGCAGAGAAGTAGCATCATTGATCATATTTGATCAGTCATTATGAACAAAAATCCTTACTTTGTATACACTACTTTGTAGAGGCCAACCCACATGTACACACGCTTTTTCTGAGACCAACCACCTTGTATATCTGCAAATTTTGACCTAAAATTGTGTAGCTATTTAGAACTTCAAAAAGAGCCAGATCATAATATTCAGAGATAAAAACATGTGTCAGTACATAGGTCTAGTTAATCCATGAGAAAATCACACAATGAAAAGTCATTTCAGGTCTCATGATCTTGATCCGTCATTGTGTTCATTCCTGCATAATTATTTCAGATCTATTGCATCTCATCCATCATCAAACTCTCAGGTGCATACTTAGTTTAGATCAAGCAAAGAATAAAAAACCCATAACATGCATACTTTCTTTTGATCTAACTCTTCATAAGATTTCCATCACTTGCACACCCACACACTTTTCTCTTGATCACCTTATATAGTTTTAGCCTTTTTCAATACCCCAGGTCAAAACCATAGTTATGTTGATGGTATTCTTTGACGAGATCAATATTCTTTGTCATGCTCATTACTATGGGCCAATACCATGGTAAGAACCCCTGGTATTTAGAATACCATGGTGCAAAATCAATACACTACTTTGCTTCACTAAACTCGCGTGCATATGCAACTTGGCTTAACAAAACCCACATATAGTTCTTGAAATTCCAACTTTATCATTCCTCTGAACTAAATCTTTGAACTGTCATGCATTCTGTTACATCTGTAAACAAAACTCGCATGTATTCTATTACATCTGTAAACACATCTTGTTTATAACTAATTCTTCTGAACTTCCATGCATTCTGTCACATCTATAGCACATCCTGTTTATACCTTTAACAAGTAGATTTTCATCAAGAGACAACTTATCAAGTAGGATTCCACTTCATCAAATAGTTTGTCATCAAGGAAAAATCATTAGGTAGGTTGCCATCAAGGACAACACCTAATTCATAATGGCAACAATTTCCTGTATCAATCTTATGATTATGATCTGTAAACCTTTGACCCATCATTCTGGTATTCCGTTCCATCATTCAGTGACCTATGAACTGACCTGTGGATTCATCTAGTTACCATATTCCCATTATGTTACAAGTGAGTTGCCATCAAGGACAACACATGCATCATAATGCCAACAATATCCCCCTTTGGACTTGATGGCAACCACTTTGGTGTTTGGTCACCACAACCTGTAAATAACAACAAGCCAAGCACCAATATTTTCAAAACATCAATCTACTCTCCAAACACCAAGCTACTCTCCCCCTTTGACATCAAGGGCAAAGGGGAGACCAATGTTAAATGAAGCCTGAACTGTTGAATATGAGCATTGATCATGCTCCCCTGAGCATATGCTGAATTTTTTTATCAAGCTCCCCCTGAGCTCATGTCGAAATCTATGACAAATGTAAAATGAAGTATATGAATCTATGACTCAACTGAGTATGACATTCCTATCACCAATGACCCATACTTACATCAATATCCCAACCAAGTGGGGATACATATTTGACTCAACTACCCAACCATGTGGGATTACATATTTGACATGATCTCAAAAGTCCATACATGACTGAATATAAAATTATTACATCGTAGGTCTTTACATGACCTTTACATCAAATGATATAAATGAAATTTATAATAAAGACCAAATATCTAAACGATATCATGATAGTTATAAGCAACTATCATACACCATATATGATATGAATCATAAGAATCTATCATCATCACCAAGAAATAAGACAATGTAACTTTAATATCATCCACCTATGACTAAGAACGTTGTATACAAATTTTCATATATATTTTCTATCAACTCATCTTCTTGACCTTATCAAGATCAACTTGCTCTTTTTATTTAGTAGAAAATTCCTTAATCAAATGTTCATCAAAACATAGCCTTTCATAAGCATATGCCATATCTCCAAGAAGAATGCCTATATCTTCACAAAACCATTCACATCATATCATATGTATCTAAAAACACAATAGTGATCATCCATGACCATAACATCATCATCATAGCAAGAACTGCATGATATTTCCACAACAATGTATTATAACTAGGGATTTTTATAACATCCCACATTTGATTAGCATTAACCATGATAATCAACTATGTGAGAACCAAACCTATCATCATAAAGTAAGAAGTCATCATCATTATGTGACTAAGTAAGCCATGTCTCCAAATAGCCATGTCTTCATGAAACCCGTAATAACACCACTCTCTTGGCCAATTTTCTTCACAAGAAAATCTTTTATACCAACATCATTTACCAATGTAAAATTTAAGTAATCATCCATGTATCTAGTATAGAGGTAGCAATATGTATCTAGCTTCTCGTTAATGTGAAAAGAAAACCATGAACTCGCAGTCACTTGTCAAACTTTCTTGATACCAGCAAGTGCAACAATCTTCAAACAATATACCATGTGACAGCCAAGAACTATAGGAATCCTCATCCATAGCTACACCATATGAAATTAATGCATCTTTGAAGGCATGATGACAACAACATAAAAGAAATGAGTGACACTTATCATCATCAAATAATGAAGTTGTGTACTCAAGATTTGTTCTTTTCCTTGATCTTATGAAGATCACCATGTAAGAAACATAATGTACGTGCTATATACATCAATAAAAGGATCATCCAAATCATCCATAAATCTGATCAGAAGTATCAAAACAACTATGTGGCTTAAGCAATATAAGTATCATCTGTGATTTTATCATAGGAAACCCATGACCACAACATAGCATGATGCATCATTTAAACAATTCAGCAACATAAGCATCATCATCATTGATAAGCATCATTATGTACCAAGGACATCTAAGCAAACATAATGGAAATGATACATTATTAGAAGCATAGCAAATTCTCCCCCTAAACCTGTGCCAACTATTCATTGTTAGATCTGATCATTTCATATATCAGTAAGGATTATCAAGGCATCATCATCAACCAGTTATACATCAAGACATAAACAACTTATGAGGGCCAAAATTACTTCTAAATACTATCAATAGACAATAACTATCATCCATCAAAACAGAAAAGACAATTGATAATTGACTAAACCATATCAGACCCTTTTTCTGAGTTTGTGCCACTGTTTCTTCATCCAATAAACCTATATGCGACTATGCAGTTTCATACTCACGTATATACACGACTTGTCTTCATAAGATACACGTATGAAAAGTGGAATACTGAAATTTCGTACTTTCAGTTTCCCCTAAGTCCGTTCTAACTTTACATGGTCCTAGAACTTTTGCTGAAACATCAGTGCCAAGAATACCATTATCATTATGATTCTTCATCAGAGACTCCATTTTACTCTTGTCTTTAGTCATGTGATGAGGACATTCATCTTCGTCTTCGAATGAGTAGAAAGCAAGACCACACCTTATCTGATCTTCCTTATCTTGCTTTTTGGTGGATTCATCTTTTTCAGATTTTCTGATATCAATGTTGTTTTTTGGTTGCTTACCATATTGCTACGACAATCCATAGAATTGTTCCTGCATTATTTTTCTATATTCCCAAACTTGTTACAAGCATAATACCTTATATGTTTCATATTCCTTCTATAACAATCAATGTATTTGTGACCAAGCATATTACAAGAAAAAAAATATCCCTTAAAGTACTTGGAAGCTGATGATCTTTTTGTGAGACAATTATTAGCTTGAATCATTCTCCTTCTACACTTGGCTACAACATGTCCAAAATTATGACATATAGAGCATTCAACATTATTGATTAGAGGAAAGAATCGATTAACACTTCTATAGTTAGGAGTACATGATTTTCTTTATACTTTCTTTCCTTGGTTACTGATGAGGTTGACTTCTTATCTCCTTGTTGAGCATTTCAGATTTTGCATTAGAATCCCTTGCCTTAGTTTGTGAGCTAGATTCACCTTTAACTGTTTCATTAAATCCAAGACCAGATTTGATGGTAGGAGACCTTTGACTACTAAGAATATTATCCAAAATCTTAGTAATATCTTGAAAGCGTAAAAGTTTATCCTTTTCTTCTGATTTACCTTTTAGGATATTTACCTCAACCTGATATTGCTTTTCCTTTTCTACATATTTCTTCTTCATGATTTCTTCGAATTTTCTTCCTTCTTCCACTTGTTGTTTAAATTTGAGAATCTCATTTTCTTGTTCTTCAAATGCTTGAAGTGGTTTTTCATTTTGCTTATTTTATTTTTCAAGTTCTTCTTTTGGAGAGATGACCTCAACTTCAAGACCTTCATAGTAACTAGTTCTTTCTTTAAGTTGTTTGGTTGTTATATCCTTTTCATTCACTTGATTTCTCAATGATGTTATTTCATCCTGCAGCCTTTGATATTGATCTTCCTTTTCCTTGTATTGCTTCCTTATTTTGTTTCCTTCCTCCAATTGAGTTTTTAACCTGGTGACCTCTTCTTTGTAGGTACATTACCTTTTATCAAATAGATCTTATTGATCTCTAATTTTATTTGTGAGCCTTTTAACTTCTACCTCTATTAGATTTATTTCACTTTCACGCATAAGAGAAAATTTAATTGTTTCTCTATCACATTCATTATCTTCAATATTGCATGAACAGAGAAAGGTATCACCAGAGGACCAAAAATCAGTACCTGATAATTCTTTTGCTTGTTCATCTTCATTCTAAGGTGATTCTGAATCTGAATATTTGCTTCCACCTAATAGCCAATCATCTCTAACATTGTCATTGTTTCTTTTAGATGTCTTCTTCTTTTTCTTCTTTCCCATTGTCTCGACGAATCTACTTCAAGTGATCAAGATTCTTCCAAAGGACTTGCTTTGATTCAAATTGTTGGGAAAAATAATGAGAGGGGGGATGAATCAATATTTTCAAATCAATAATTTTTTCTTTTCATATTCAGATTTCCATGCGTGACTTTACTGAAAGGAACCCGTGTGTGTACGTAATTGTTCTTAAGACAACTAGTGTACATCTAGTACACTTATGATTTAGTTAATTCATCATCTGTTTGTCTTTAGCTAGTGCATCAATAGTTTATTAAACATTAGATAAATAATAACCATGTGTTGTAAGAACAAAATAAACCATCACACATAAGAAACACACACGAACACCAAGATTTAAGGTGGAAACCCAATGCAAGAAAAAATCACCTACTATTGTCGTCTCTGTCTTCTTTTTAATATAAAGGTTTTCTTTCACAATCTTGTACTGATGCTTTCTTATATCAGTACACAGGCACCCACCTGTAGAAGGCTATAACCTTCGATCATTCTCCAGCTCCTACTGGAAGGGAGCTCCAACCCCCTGGCTCTTGTATTGGCGTAAACTTGTACCATTACGCAGGCGCCAACCTGCAGAAGGCTACAACCATCACATGTTATCCAACTACTATTGGAAGGAAGCTCCAACCCCTTGATCTGATCACTAACTACTACTGGAAGGACGCTTCGACTTCCTCACTGAAGGCTCCAACCCTCAACATCCTCCATGGACCACGTTTCATCAAAATTTTAGACTGGACCCATTATTAACACTTAAGCTCAATATCAAAAATCAAACTATAACTCATCACTGTAACATAGTAATCCATATCTAACACATCTGAATCAATCAATCATTGAAACCTAATCATCAATCTCTGGCATAACTGAAACCCAATCATCAATTTCTGAATCAACCAATCACTGTAACTTATGACACAACTGAATTAATCAATCACTACAACCCAATCATGAATCTCTGACATAACTGAAACCCAACCATTAATTTCTAAATCAACCAATCACTGAAACTTCTGACACAACTAAATCAATCAATCACTAAAACTTTTGATGCAACTGAATCAATCAATCACTGAAACTTATGACACACCTGAATCAATCAATCACTGGAACCCAATCATCAATTTTTGATGCAATTGAATCAACCATTTATTCAAAACCCAATCAACCGAAACTTAATCAAAATTCAACCAATCAACTGAAACAATCAGATCACTGTAACCAGTACGCAAATCTGAACCTAGAATACTGCATCAACACTCAGAATCAACTACAGTCCTGATTATTCAAATGCCAAAATGCATACGCTACTTCCCTTAAGGAAACCTACATGCATACGTGCTTTTCAGCAGAGATACCTTTTTACAGATCTTAAAATACAGAAACTGAAAAATTGACCACTTCAATTTCTGAAAAGAACCCTAAATCACACTTAGATCTGCTGCAACACTTTGAACCAAACACATAACTGCCTGTGATATTCAATCACAATCAACAAGTAATCTTAACATTCATCAATCAATTAATACCCAAATTCAACTTCATTATTCAATTAGATCTACTTAAGACATTATCACTTAGCCCAAATCAATCATGAGGACATCATTGCCAAACAACAAAGAAGTAGCAACACTGATAAGTCATTATGAACATAAACCCTTACTTTGTATATGCTACTTTGTAGAGGCCAAACCGCGTGTATACGTGCTTTTTTGAGACCAACCAACATATATATCTTCAAATTTTGACCTAAAATTATGAAGCTCTTCAGAACTTCAGAAAGGCCCACATCATAATATTCAGAAATAAACACATGCGTTGGTACATAGATTTAGTCAATCCTTGAGAAAATCATACAATGAAATGTCATTTTAGGTCTCATGATCCTGATACATCATTGTATTCATTTGTGCATAGTTATTTCAGATCTATTGGATCTCATCCATCATCAAACTCTCAGGTGCATAATTAATTTAGATCAAGCAAGTCATCGAAAACCCATAACCTACATATTTTCTTTTGATCTAACTCTTCATAATATTTCCATCACTCGCACACCCACACACTTAGCTCTTCAGCACCTTATATAGTTTTAACCTTTTTCAATACCTTGGGTCAAAACAATAGTTATGCCGATGGTATTCTTTGACATGATCAATATTCTTTGTCGCGCTCATTACTATGGGCCAATACCATGGTAAGAACCCCTGGTATTTAGAATACCATGGTGCAAAACCCATACACTACTTTGCTTCACTAAAGTCACGTGCATACACGACTTGGGTTAACAGAACCCACGTATAGTTCTTGAAATTCCAACTTTATCATTCCTCTGAAATGAATATTCTGAACTGTCATGCATTCTGTCACATCTGTAAACACAACTGCCATGTATTCTATTACATCTATAAACACATCCTATTTATCACTGATTCCTTTGAACTTCCATGTATTCTGTCACATCTGTAAACACATCTTGTTTATACCTTTAACAAATAGATTTTCATCAAGAGATAAATTATCAAGTAGGATTCCATTTCATCAAATAGTTTATCATCAAGGAAAACTCATCAAGTAGGTTTCTATCAAGGACAACACCTAATTCATAATGCCAACAATATTCCGTATCAAACTTCTGATTCTGATATGTAAACCTTTGACCCATCATTTTGATATTATGTTCCATCATTCTGTCACCTCTGAACTAACCTGTGGATTCATCTAGTTACCATATACTTGTTCTGTTACAAGTGAGTTGCCATAAAGGACAAGACATGCATCATAATGCCAACAAGGGCTTTGTAAAGGCATTATGATAAAATGTTCAAGGATATTGATTGATTCGGTTCACAGGCCTTTTGGGTTGATGTGGCAAAATGGCCTGTAACAAAATCCCATGATAGTCATAGGGTATTCAGGTATAATTATCAACTTAATGGTCTCAAATATAATATCTTATAATAGAAAACTTACTTTGATCATATCCTAGGTTCAAAAGGTGATAGGTGACCTACACAAGATCTCATTTTACATTTTTTTCAAAAACATGATAAAAAAGCTAACACTTTGGCTGAAAAATTTATTACCTATAAGTTTAGTGTCATTTGTAAAAAATAGGGGTGGAGCTTCCACCCAATCCATTAATAATCCAAAGTTATGAAGGTGATGAGAGTGAGCTGCCACCCAATCCCTTAATAATCCAAAGTTATGAAGGTGACAAGAGTGAGCTATCACCCAATCCCTTAATAATCCAAAGTTATGAAGGTGATGAGAGTGAGCTACCACCCAATCCCTAAGGAGACTTATTATAGACATCGATCAAAAGTGATTAGTGGATCTCATGTAAAGAGCTCACATTTGAAAGGATGAACATTTCCTCCATTTGCAAGCGTGAAGTTAAGCATGCTCAGTGATTTTGAACTCTCTATAGAAGGGTTGGCTTGGAAAGGTGGAATTATGAATTGTCAAGAGGAAGCATTTAATGAGGATAAAGGGTTAAATATGGTTTGACCAACCTTGGAAGATTCTCATTAAGTCTTTAATTATTTCTCCGGGACTTTAACCTATCATAGTTTGTTTCAAGGCACGAGATAGGTGATTCCATTTCTTGGTATTGACTCTCAGTGGTTAGACACATTCTATGTGTGGTCAGTATTGGGTGTTTGGTTATTTTTGTTCTATTATACCTTTGGGATTTTGGTTCTTTCTAAGCCTTTATGGCACATAATTATCAATTACTTTGATTTTCTTATGTTTTGGGATTCCTCTTTTGGGAAAAAATTCTTTGATTTATTCCTAGCCCCAGCCTTTTAACTTCCTTACTTCTTGGTCTAAGAAAGATTTGGTTAAACCCTTTTCTTTGCTATCAATGGAAAAGGGGATCCCCATTTGACTTCGTGAACTAAGGGTTTCTTAATGATCTTCCCTTGTGCACTAGAGTGAGCATAAGGACATATCACATAAGTCTTTTTATTTTCTCAGGCTTGTTGTTTATATGGATTACAAACACATTATAGGAAGACACATGAATATAGAAGGACTTTAAGAGACCATGAGGACTCCATAGAATGCAACTAAATGTCTATTTTTTTAGTGATATCCAAGGCGAGAATGGACATCAATGCACTTCTCAAGCTATACTCCTCTTGTTTATTGGAAGTAGAAAGATGAATTAGACGATGAGTGCAACATTCTAAGGAAAATTGTTCTTGAGTAAAGGTTCACAATCAATAGCCTTTAATCATAGAATGTCTACAAATTCATCGTACACAAAGCTAAAGAAAGAAGACATAGTGCATCATCAAAGGATATGGATCTTGAAAACTAAAATTATTCTCTTACCAACCATGAGCAGGGAGAAACACACAACTATAATGTTTTCCTATAATTAAAATGTTTACTAACATTTTGAGTTTTCATCAAAATATTTATCAATAAATTTTACAACAAAAATTACTAGAATGTAAAATTTGTAAACTTTTGCAAATTTTATTCACTCTCATTCATAATCAAAAGATAAAACTTAAAATCATATAACTCTTTAATTTAAATGAAAGAAAATAATAATACTAAATATATTTTTAAATAAGTCAATTATCACAAGTTAAAAATGTTAGGTTTCAAATACATTATTTTAAAATATTATAAACTTATTTTTGCATGTGAGAAAGTTAAATGTCATATAGTTTATTTTATAAAGGAAACTAGCTTTTACATTCAAAGAACACATTTGAGAAGGTTTTCTGTTTTAAATAAATACTAGTATAGATGCATCTTAAATAGGGATTTAACATGAACTGAGAGGGATTAAATTTCTTTGGAGTCGTCTAACGAGGCGGAGGAATTGGCCGGACAGCATTGGCCGGAACCAGGCTAAAAGTATTTAAATTTTTTTGTAGAGGCAGTGTTTGAATCGTGTTTTTGATGGTGGAAATGGATTCAGCACCATCAAAAACGTCTAAGACACCTAAAATTTTGAAATTTAACAACTATAACTTGGATTTGCAAAAATTGTCGCCAGATTTTCTCTAAATATGACCGGAATTTCCATAACTTTCCAAACAACTCCTCAGCCCTGTTAGAGAACGCAAATTTCTTCATGTGTAATATTTTTAGAGCAACGTTATTTTTAATATTTTGTATGATATTTTTATAATTTATAGATTTTTTTCAGTTTGATCAACTGGACAAAATTTCAACTTTAATAATACACACATCATATTAACCCATAGAATCAACCTTTCATCTCCATCACAAACAAAATTTTTAAAATATAATTATGCAACTCTTGGCGTAACATGTTAAAAGAAAAAAATCCAATTTAATAACGAAACTTTGACTCGTTCTGTTAAAGAAACGAAACTGCCACAGGGTAAGATTCCAGCATCGCATCGACAGTAGCGAACTTGCAAATTGACAGAGCTGTAACTTAACTTAATTGCACGGTTATATTTATAATAGTTTACGCATCCGTTAAAAGATGAATAAAATAGACAAAAATATAAATATACATAGTTACACCTGTACACAATCACACTAAGTTGGCGCTGTCTTCAGAATATTTCGAAATCGGTATGTACACACTAACATACACTAAGTTGGCGCTCTCTTCAGAATATTTCGAAATCTGTAATCAAATTACATTTAACTAATTTCGACTGATTATTTATTTTCATAAATTTTATTTTCAAATTATTATGCGAAACATTTAAAAATCCGTAATCAATTAAAACTTAAATAATATGAAATTATTATTTACCTTCATAAATTTTATCTATCAAATTATTCAAAATCCAGGCACTATATAAATGAAGTAAAACTGGGATTCACAAAGGCACGTAACTGTACAAAAACCGAGACAAAAAACTTTGACTTAGATACAAATTGGCAAATCATTGAGGGTTAAACTCTGATTTACAAATGATATTCTTGGAGTGTTTTTAATAGGTGAGAACTAGATTTTTATGTGGTTGTAATTAAGGGGAGTCTTGAAGAATCTGATTCCAATTAGTAAATAAGTGTCTTGATTGTATATCCAAGTGTCATAGTGAGTTTATTCTATAACTTAGTAAGTTTGTTTATCTCTTAGTGTTTTTTAAAATAAAAATAAAAGTTAAACATTATGTTTTAAATAGAAAAATAAGGTTGGCTATAAAGTGATTAGAAGTAAAAAATATGCCAGTAAGATGTTTAAATCTTATAATTTGGTTATTGATAAAATATTTTAATACAAATTAATATTGACCACCCCTTAAAAATAAGTCTATAATAAAAAACCATTTTAATTTGCGTCATAAAATGTCTGGATGTCTATTTAGTCCTATATATACTCTATTTAGCATTCAAAAATACAATTAAACAATGAAAAATAACACTTTGTATTTTACACTCCAAAAAAAATTGCACACAAAGAAATTCAATCCCTTTGGACTCGTGTTAGATCAGTACTTAAGATAAATCTATACCAGTTTTAAAAGTTTGAAGAATGTTGATTCGACTTATATGTTAAAAAGATAATTTAAATTCGTAGAATAATAAAAAACTAAAAAATTTTAAACTCTAAATTCATAAGTGAAATATTCTTTATAATTTATAATTAAAAAAAATGAACCTATTGCATGCCCAATTTGAAACCAAATAAAGAACCTAGCGATTCCCAATGCCTTAAATATTAAGAAATGTTTTAACAATATACCCAAATAAATCTCAGAAATAAAAAATCCAATTCCCATATCTATAACCTTAATTTTAATAAGTACACTCAATCACCATCTATTCAAAATCCCCACAAAATAAATCTCACAATTTTTATCAACAACACAATTTAAATCGATCACCAACAAAATAAATCTCACAATTTTTATCAACCACACAATTTAAATCAATCACCAACAAATCAATCACCAACAGAATTTGTAACAAAATAAAGAGAATGTCCAATTCCAGCATTGATCACTTATAATAAGTACACTCAATCACCATCTATTCAAAATCCCCACAAAATAAATCTCACAATTTTTATCAACAACACAATTTAAATCGATCAACAACAAAATAAATCTCACAATTTTTATCAACCACACAATTTAAATCAATCACCAACAAATCAATCACCAACAGAATTTGTAACAAAATAAAGAGAATGTCCAATTCCAGCATTGATCACTTTTCAAAGCAATGCTCTGAAGCAAATGTTTGCAACATAAAACAACTAAGTAAAATATAAAATCACTGAACAATAAAAACAAATAAAAACCAGCGTCTGATCATTACATAAAACAACTAAGTAAAATATAAAACCACTGAACAATAAAAACCAGTGTCTGATCATTATATTAAACAGAGAGCCAGGGATCTATAACTGCTTTAACATGTGAACATAACATAATAGATAATGCAACCTTGGGAGTTATAATGATAAACATTATATTAGACAACGGTGGCACAGACCAACAAGTAAATGAGAGGAGGTAAATACTTACATTTTAAGGCTCAGATCTTATAGTCTGGCATGTAGCCTACAGAACCTCGGCTCTTCTTGGTATCCCGTATGTTATCAATGATTCCCCCAACCTTCAATGTATCCTCCTCCTCAACAAAATCAAAGGCCGGATGTTGCAGAATGTTGGCAAGAAGCTGGGTGCCTCTGAGAGCATTGGTCAGAGGCAGGTGCCCCTCAGGCGTAGAGTCTCCAAATTCCCAAATGAACTCACGGGGAAACGACCTGTATGTATACTGTTCTGTTTCAGAATCTTGCAAGCGCTTCATCCAATCCACCTTCTTGAAAAATTCTGTGAAATCCCGATTCACCTTGTTCCATATCCTGCGCTGGACGCTATACCCGAAGCGGCCATTGCTGTGGCTCCTCCAGAGCTCGTCGATGGCCTTGAGATCAGAGGCCGGAATGAACTGGACTTCTGAGAAGAAAATGTACTTCCTTTTAATGGCGGATTCCCCTGCTAGAACTATTAGCAGGCGCCTGGTTTCTGCGTCTGCGGATTCCCACTGGCCCGAGGCCAGTTTCTGTCGAAGGAGGTCGTATGAAACGAACGGTTCCGCCATTTGGGTCTCTGAGTCTTCTGCCTTGGTTGTTCCCAATGCCATCAGAGGCCATGAGGGGTAGCTGCTTCTCATGGTGACATTGGTGCTCCAGGGGAGAACTGCATGGTGGCGACTCAGAGTAAGAAAACATGTGTTGGACTGTTGTCCACCCGTCGCAATTTGGGAATGGGAGTGATATTGTTGTTGGTGTTTGTGAAATCCTGCTACTGTTCCTCCTCTCAGAGCAGCTGCTGCTGCCATTGTAGTAATAATTTCAGAATCCCACAAAACCAACGATGCAGAATGGAGCTTGTTTGTTTCGGATAAGGTTGAGGATAGGAGTTTGACTTTGAAGAAGCTGAGGAGAAGCCATTGATCTTCTCAGGCAATGGGATTTGATTATTTTGAAGGAAATGGGGCAGCCTGGGCTGTGAGCAACCACACATATGTGATATATCTATGGCATGGCCAGAGAAGATTGATTGCCTGATTTTTTTAAAGGCGGCACTTACTGGTTCCCCATTGGCCAGGGCAGGGTAAGGTAGGATTTTCCTTTGTCCATGGTAAGCCTACGTGGCATTTCTGATGAATTTTGGTCCATCCAAGTATCTTGTCCCTTTTTTTTTGGATTACAAGAATATTGCAATGAATTTTCATTGGATACACATATTTTGAGGTAGGAGAGTGTGCCGATGTTTTTCAGTTTCCTTGGGTAAGTGTTAAGAACGGAATGCATTGATAAATTCACAAACTTTTAAATTTGATTTATTTTTAAATAAATTATAGAAATACGTTAATAAATTTATTTCGAAGATTTTATTTAATTTTTATTTTTATTTTTTAAGGTTGGGTAAAAGTTAAATCTTGTTGAAAGGATGGTAAAAATTAATGTATATTAATGCGGTTTGTTGTGGTTACGTTTAAGTTAATTACGATGGTTCATTAGGTATTAGTCGTTGTTTTTTGAACATTATAGCTTACTCCCTTCTCTCGCTCACTCTGAAATATTGTGCGTCCGGTTATTATTTCTTCAGAATCACAAGCTAGTTACAAAATTTTTATATTAAATAATAATAAATTATTTATAAAAGTATATTTTTATTTTATTTTTAAAAATGTATTTTTTTAAACTAGAAAAAAAATGAAAAAATTACATTATGACGTGATTAATATGCAAATATAGCTATTATAGATACACAAAAACTTTCTCTTTAAAAAGTCTCAAAAATCAACCATATGTTTGATGGTCTGAAATCATAAGCTAGTAACCATATGTTTTGACTGTATGAAATCATAAGTTAGTAATTAACTGTTCATACCCACTGATAAGCATCCGAGCTTCACTTTTTTTTAACCGAACAAAATTGTCCACTGAATCATCATGAACCGCATTCTTGTATCTGCATCAACTAATAAAAGAAACCAGGTAGGGAACTGGAAGAAAATGACTTGTAAATGAAGAGTTAACCCTCCTTGTGAAAGGGAGGGTGTATATATTCCTGTGTGCTTCTATCTAGCAGTTTTGTGACCATCCATGAACCATCTTTTTTTAGAAAGGGTGTCTGCTACAGAGTTCTTCATTTTTTAGATATGAAGATAAATAATGAAGTGGAAGGATGATTTTAAATGTAATATTTTTTTATGCAGTAGAGGAAGAGCAGAAGAGGAACGACATTTCTGAATATCTTTAAACTAGTTAGAACAAAGTTAAGCTCTAAGAGAGTAGTCTAGTGGTCTAGTTCTTGTTGTTAAGTACTTTGTCAATTGGTCTTGAGATTAAGGTATTGGGCCGATGGGTAGATCCCTTTGGGTGGATTTTCCTGAATTATTGTGAGTAAATATAGTAGTCACTCAGTAACTATGTAGTTTCGAGTGGATTTGCCTAAATTATTCTCGATAAATATAGTGGTCACTCAGTAATTATGAACCAAAATTAAAAAAAAACATAAAAAAATAAATTAAAAAATATTTAAATTCATAAGTGTTCTATAGTATATATATAACATGTTAAAAAAACAAAAATTATTTAAAAGCATAAAAATTATTAATTAGAAAATAAAATAAAAGACAATTTAAAAAAAATGAAAATGCTAAAAAAAAAATTGAAATTAAATTTTGAAAATGGAGAGGCGCTCCAGCCGCTCCACCGAGCACCGATCCCTGCAGCCGCAGTCCTAGAATCAACCCAGGCGAACAAGGCCATTTTTTTCAAAAACTTTATTATTTTTTATTTTATTTCCAAATTATTGTTTTTTCCTTTTATTTTTATTTATTTTAATTTTTTCTTTTTTTATATATATATGTATGGAGTAATAGTTGTTGTTGATGATGGTGTGGTTAATTTTTTCAAAACTTTAATTAATTTTATTTTTTGCCAAAGTATTGTTTTTTTTTGAATTTTTTATATTTTATATATATATTATTAGAGTAGTAGTTGTTGTTGATGATGATGTTGATGATGGTTAACGTCCAACTAAACATTGGTCTATGGGACCTAAAAAACAAATTATTTATTTTGATTTAAGATTTTGTTCCTATGCTCAAAAAGCTTGGAGAGAAGCCTCTCTAGCTCACTATAATTTTGACATTATAAAAGGCTAGGAAGGTCAGTGTTGTAACAAAGATTGTATCTTTGTGAAACTGAGATCTAATGTGGTTGTATGCACGACACTCTAAGAGGAAGTGGTTTTCATCCTCGATGTTCCCATTCTCACATAGATGGAAGATCCTTTCCATCCATGGTGTTTTAGGAACTGCCCAACGACCTGTTTCACTATGGAGCTCATGAGAATTCGTACTAATCTTTGCTATATTAATTTTCCTCTTTGAGCTAGTTAAAATAGAGAGATACTTTTGATCTTCTAGGGTGGGGTTGATG
>APFE031738542.1:0-10706 GCA_000404065.3 Pinus taeda
CACAAATCAGGGGATTGAGTATGCCAATGAGTTTTCCCACATTGTAGCTTGTTCTCACGTGATTTAGCCAAGGAAAAACGTGGCTGCCTTGGAATTATCATCGGTTCTTGTGCAGGTATTGAGCAGCGGAGGCAGGCAAGCAGCGGAAGAGATTTGAGCCAGTGATTGATTCAGATCTGAGCTGTATTGTGTGTAACAGGTGGAGCTGGTACTGGATTGCTTGTGATAAGTATTGTACTTTGTAATGTTACATGACTCAATCATTAATATACAGATAGTTGGGGTTTTTAGCGAGATGCTTTCCCCGGGATACATACTGTGTTAATGTGTGAATGCTCTTGATGTTTTATTGTTATTGATGCTGCTATATTGATGATCAACGTAGAGGAGCTTATGTATTGTGTATGTTTTCCGCAATAGTACATGATCAGGATAATCTCTGTTGAATATGTGTTAAATTATTCAAAATTTCTACAAGACCTACAGTAAGAGGCCGAAATTTTGTAGCTGAGGGTCGAAGTTGTGTAGCTGGAAGAGATTTTACTAGGTTTGACTTGGATAGAAGGAAAACATCATCAAGAAGGCCTGGCTTAGTTTTGGAAGGGTATTGGTCTTGGTCTAAAGGTCTTGGAATTCATCATTTCAAGAATTTATAAGAAGAGAAGAGATTTGTGGGTTTTCCTCTTAAGTGGAAAGGTTTTTCCCTGGCTTATTGCCTGCATCCTGTGCTCTTGTGTACTATTGATATTCTTGTTTTGGTAGTTGTTTAATGAAAAAAACAATGTAATAAAAATAAGAGAAGAAGCTAATAACTAAGAAAAAGTAAAAGGACATCACAAGTCACCATCAAGTTTAAGAGAAATCATCCTAATTGCAGCCCTATATATTTCTCAACATAATAAGAAAAATAAATACATTAGAAGTTATAACATTTTATTCAATAATCATAAGCACAAGTAATAAAACTTAAGAATAGATTCCAGATATGGATCAATGGAAAATAGATAATAAAAGTACCACTTTTTCTGTCTTCATAAATTTTGGAATCAAAAGATGGCTAAGCTTATATTAAATAAAGAGTTGTGTACAAAAATGTAACAAAGCATTTCTTAAAAAAGTTCAGAACTCCTTAACATGAGCTCAGGAAGCTCTTAAATAGTTTTTCCAAATAATAAAGATAATAATCAAGCCATTGTTATTCTCTCAACCAAAGTGAAACAAATTAGAATGAAACAACTATTATTTACAATTTAAAA
Organism: Pinus taeda; assembly: GCA_000404065.3. Classification (NCBI taxonomy): domain Eukaryota; kingdom Viridiplantae; phylum Streptophyta; class Pinopsida; order Pinales; family Pinaceae; genus Pinus; species Pinus taeda. The sequence continues at coordinate 1,257 of APFE031738542.1, forward strand.
GAAAAATGATCAATTTGATTGAGTTGTTATAGATGAGGATCTAGTTGATGCTTGCCATTGACAATGAACTTCTAGAAGCGGTGCCAACTTAGGAGGAGAATGCAACTTGATGTTCATTTGACAACAAAAAGAATGAGCTTGTAAAGGTGGTAGTAGATGAATTTCTTGTTCAATAATAGTCTTGGTTACTTGCAAGTACCCATGTAGTTTAGTAAAAAAATTATAATTCAATTCGAAATCCACTTTTACCAACTTCTCAATTATTTTACTATAGGTTTCCTTGTTGCTCAACCACCTTTGTTGTAATACAACTTACCTTGGAAAAGCATCCTCTTCATATATTGATAAAAAATATGCTTCCACTAGTGATTGGGTGATAGATTGAATGATTGAACTTGAAATATCTTGAACATCATTAACCAGGCTCTTGACCAAACATATTTTATTATTCCATGTGTCAGGAGCTATGGATTTATGCATCTCAGTGATCCTTGACAAGTTGGGATAGAATTTCTTAGAATCTTTTTTCCATTCTAAGACTTCACTAAGCTTACATTTGGCATCACCATATTGACTCTCAATATCAACCATTTCATTGGAAAATGCATCCAAAATATTGTTTTGATCCTATATCAGAGCTATTTTGATGCAAAGAAGTTGTTGTTGATGTTGAAGTTAAAGGTTTAGCTCACTAGCTTCATGTTTGAATTTAGCAAGGTCAAAACAACTCGCTTCAACTTGTTCTACCTTCTACTTCACTTCATTTATTTTATCATCCCTCTACTTAATTTCAAAATTGTGTTAATTTTTTCCCGAGGGTCGGGGAAGCTCAATTAGTGATCAAAGTAATGTGATATTTTTAAAAACTGAGAGATTCAAGGTTCAAATACCCCTATTTGCGACCTAGTTTACGAAGAGGAGGATAGGTTGTAGACCCCCATAGGTTTTCTAGTATTTATGTGTCAAGTGGGCTATTGGGTTCCTATAGGATATATGAAAAGATTCATGTTGAATTTTGACCAAGGAAACCTATGCTTGTAACTATGACTAAAATTATGAAACCTCTTATTCTAAGTATTGAATTTTGTCCTCTTTTTCTTTTATAAATTCTTTAACTTGAGTTTCTTTATCTATACTAGTTGAAGAAAAGGCCCCTACATATTGGGATAATTCTTCAAATTATACATTAGGAGTGGTTGATGCATCTTTCCACATCATTTATGTTGAAGCAACTTTTAATGTAGTGCTTGTTGTAGAAACTTGTGTATTAGCAACTTTCCTATTTTTCTTCTTTTCTTCAAAATTACTTTATGTTGAAGATTATAGAATACTTCAATAGGTGGAATTTACTCAAAATTCAATTGGATTTCCATGGTTGGATGTGCTGGAATTGTTTCTACATCGAGTCGAGCATTAATAGGTGTTTTTGAAATAACACCAGACTGTGAAAGAGCAAACTGTGAAGTATCTGGAGAAACAATAATTGTTTGTTTCATAATATTATCAGTTGTATCTAATTCATGCGTTATTGCTTATTTCCTTAATTGTATTGATGTTGAAGTAATATCCATAAATGTTTGTCATTGTTTGGCAATTTAATTAGTCAATGGATTGATCAAAGAGGTTTGATCTTGTGAATCTACAAAATAAATTTGAATAGGAGTAGTAATTTGAGGTGTGAACTTTGTGGAAGAACTAGCATAAGTTTTCAATGATAGTGTTGAGATTTGCAACAAGAAATGTTAAAAACAGCACTGCTATAAATACCCTGGCTATAAATAGTAGTTTAACCATTGTGGATCTTAGCAATAATGGGTGAAAAGTAAAAGTGCTACAAATAGATTTTATAAAAATAACATTTCGGTATCCCTTCTTATTTTAGTCAGTCCTTGGACTAAACATAGGAAGTAAAATTCGAATTTGATGTTAATAGCTGTTTGTAAATTGATTAATTAATTCATATTGAGTTAATTAGTTAAGGAATTATGAACATGAAGTCTATGTGAGGACATCCATCAATTTCTCCTTTGATTGAGGGATTTATCCATCTGTTAAAGAGATAAGGATGAGTTGTAATATTGAGTTTAATTAGTTGGCTCAGTTAACTGAGTCAAGTCCAGTTAGATTAATTTAACAGTTTGTTAAATTAATGAGAGTTTAGTTAGTTAATGCTTGCATGCATCTAACTACTGTATTTCAGATAACTGATGATTCACTCATGGATAACTCATGCATGTCAGTTCAGTTAGAGACGCAGTTGGATCAGAGCTTACAATGAGTGTGATGGGACCAATTCACTCATGTGATATCATTGGACTCCAATCAAAACTGTGCAAGGAAATAGGAGGCTTGGAGGGCTTGAGGAAGATATATTTTATGTCTATTGAGTCTGTGAGTAGTATTGTTTCAGTGCAAGGAGAGTAGGATAGCTTGAGAGCTGATTCGTTTTGTAACTTGAACAAGATTTCCACTTGTATGATAATACAGAATTGGGGTTTTAGGATGATGCTTTCCCCAATGATATATCTTCTGTGTTATGGTTGATTACTTCTCATTCTCAGTTATATTTGTTCTTGGTTGATCTTGCTCATGTTCGATTAAACTTCCACTAAATTGTTTGTAGAAGTAGATCAAGTGTTTTGCTTTAGTATATTGCATTATCAGGTGATCTACAGTGGGAATTTGTACATGGCATCAGAGAAAAGGTGATCAAGGAAGAACGGTATACAAGCAGGAGAAGTTCGAAGTTTGGTTTCTGAATATTGAATTGAGTTCTTATCACATCTATTTCACCGATGGCATTCAGTGGTTTGAGACTCGAATATGCCCTTGATGGCAGTTTGAATTATATAGCTTGGAAGGATCACATGGAGGAAATATTAAAAGCTAATGGTCTAAAGGACTTCATTGATCAAGAAGTCCAGAAGCCGACTGATGCTACTCAACTGGTGGAATGGAAAAAGTGTGTGGCTAGAGCAAGGAGAATCATCCTGGAGGGAGTTTGAGATCACATTGTCTCGAGCCTCCATGGGAAGGAGACCATTTTTGATGTGCAAAATATTGAAAGATATTTATTAGAATAACATTGATCAGAGGAAGCTGGTGCTGAAAGATAAACTTTGAAAGATCAAGTGCGAAAAGGGTGACACAATCTCTACGTTCCTGAACAAGCTCACCACCTACAGGGATGCGCTTGGGAGCGTAGGGATCATGACAGCTGATGATGAAATGGTGAATATTGCGCTCCTTGGTCTTCCTAAGAGCTGGCATAGCTACCAGGACTCGGTTAATGGAAGTGAGAAACTACCATATTGGGAACGACTTTGGTTGGATCTGATGTAGGAGGAGATAAGGTGAAGCACCTGTTGGCTTGTTTGGGCCTAACCCAGGTTCAGAAGAGTTATTTAGCAAAACAAATCCCGCAGCCACTGGCCCTTTCAGAAACAGCTTGCAAAGCGCGAACTGAGTTCTCACCCGAGGTAGCATGGGAGGGTGTTGGAACCAGGCTTCCACACCTTAGGGATGTCTATATGTGTACTGGAGGGTTCGCACATTGGTCTGTAACTCCGCGCTGCTTGACCTTTGTGCTGATCCAGGATGATTATAATTTTCTTATTCATGCGTTATCCTACTTGAGGGAAATATTTATGATTTAGAACTATTCAATAGGGTCTTTAAGCAAACATTTGTCCAACATAATTTATTTGCACACAAAATGAACCCAGATTCCCATACATTCATCACATTTGCATTAAACAGATATAGAAAGGTAAACCGTAAAGACAGATGCGTGATAATACAAAATTACAGAAGAAAACTCATCTTTATTATTATTCTTCACCAATACATCAATACATCTAGATCTTCCCTGCGCACTCAGCTGCAGGGGTCCATGCACACAGTTTCGAACTTTCTAGGCCTCTGTGCACACAACCGCAGAGCCTCTACCTCCTACCTAACCCTTGACTCAGACTTACAGATGCTTTTAGTCTATCTTCTTTTAGGAATCCATTACATTTCATGCCAAAAAGAACTGCCCTTCCCTCATAGAGCTACGCTCTATTTATACCCTTCCCTGGCCTGCGTTTCCTGCATGGGCCGACTCTATTTACATTAATTTTTATTATTTTAGGGTGGACTACCCTTTGACTAAACCTTTTACAATTTGTGCTCTGCGCATTTAGCGGAGTATTTACCCAAAATTTCCAACTTCGCGTCCCTTAACCATTATGCGGGGCTTCCGCTATCCAACAGTCCCCCAACATAATCATCGTGACTCGTCCTGAGTCACTCGTTGATGCAACTAGACGCTCGGCCTTGGCTTTGTGGCTTGCCTCCCTGTGAGTTATGGTCATCATCCTGGTACTCCTTCCTTGTCTCCTGCAACACTTCGTCCATCTCCTGCTTCAGTGTTTCTACCACATTTCGCAACCGATGATGCTCATTCTGCTCTACTCGGTTAACATAGAACACCCCCTCTAAAGATTCTAACATGAGTAGGGGAGTCACCTCATAGTACCACCCCAACTTCTTTCGATTTTCATACCTGTGCATCGCATCGTCCGTTGCAGCTTGTGTTACAATTTTGCAAGACCCTGGCTACTGTCCATAAGATCCCAATATTTGAGGGACATCAGAGGTGACTTACTAATTGCATGTCTACCTGTGGTCACCATCTATTCATCCTTTCATTGTTCTGTTGTAGTGTGTCGACCTGCCCCTAGGCAAGATGACAACCTCCGGACCAATTCTGCTTCGCGTTCCCTCTTTTCCGGTACATCTCCTACTGGTGATGCTGTAGCCTGTGAGATGCCCACATCGATCACCCACATACTCCTCAGAGAGTCCGACCTCTCTATCGGCCAGATTACTACCTTCGGGCACATACCCTGTACATAGACAATGAACAACTCCATTTGTGTTTCCAAAACGTAGGTCACCGAGTGGAGTTCCCTTAGTAATTTATAAGCCCTGTGAAATTCAAATGCAGTGATTGCCGCTCGTTCTCATTCATGTTACCTTTCCGTGTGGAATCTGTAGCCATTCGTTCCATATCTGACTCGTACTGTTTCTCTTAATTTCCCGCTGCCCGCTCCATTTTGCCATGTTGCTGACATCTTGTCATGAATAGTGATATCAACGGTCATCATTACGATCAACGCATCTGCATGAGCCTCCTCGCACCCCCATGACCCTCATTTTTGGTTGAATGCTTGTGCACAATGGTACTCATGCATTTGTCCCCCAGGCTACTTTATCATCCTGCGCTCTCTTTCAACTGGTTGGAGCGTTGAGACTATATTCTCCTTGGCTAGTTAGGTAGTCGGCCTACCCGTGTAGAGCTTTGGGTAACCTTAGTTCACTTGTTTGGGAAGGGGTCTCCATTGAGTTTATCCAGCTAAACCGCGCCTCCATCAGTAACTTCTTTAACAACATAGGGTCCCAACCAGTGCATGTAGAGTTTTCTTGGAAATTTCTCGAACTTACTGTCATTCAGCAAGACTAGATCATTTTCCTTGAAGGTGCTCACCTTGATATGGCGATCATGCCATGCTTTCTCATGCTATTTCTATACATGCTGATGGAATCTAGCCAAAAATGGTTCCTCCTCCAATTCTTCTAGCTGTGCGAGCCGCTCTTTCAGGGCCCCACGGTTTGCCATACCTGTGATTTTTGTGATCTGTAGACTAGGCACAATATATTCCATAGACATAACAACCTCCTGGCCATAAGCTAATCAAAATGATGTTTGGCCTATCAACTTCTTGCATGTAGTTCTGTATGCCCATAGCACGACAGGAATGCACAAATCCCAGTCATTTCGTTGTGCATTGTGGACCTTTGTCAGCGCAGTCTCTAGAATTTTGTTAAATGCCTCCATGGTTCCATTCACTTGCGGATGGTAGGGCGTACTCTGTTGGTGATAAATTTGGAATTCCTCAGTGAGTGCAGTAATCGTTTCATTCAAAAAATGTGTTCCCCTATCTCTAATGAAAATTTTGGGGCAATCGAACTTATTTAGGACGTTTTCGAACAAGAATTTTGCTGTTGTTGCCGCCGTGCAAACTTTAAATAGCTGTGCCTTGACCCATCAGGTTAGATATTCAATCAAAATGATGATATAGAGCGCACCCGTCTTTCCTCATATTTCGATAGGCCCAATGAAGTCAATCGCCCATTTCTCAAACGACTGTGGCGTCATCTGTGGCTGAAGTGGCATTTCATCCCTTCGCGACGGCTTACCCGTCTGTTGACACACATTACAGGCCCAATAGTATGCCTTCGAATCTTGATGTAGAGTGGGCCACCATAATCCAGCGCAAAGAATCTTCTAGGCTGTGGCGCAGCTCACGTAATGTCCGCCAACAACCCCTCCCTATGCTTCGTCTAGTGCCCGTAGTTAAAAAGTAGATTATATCTTCAAAGTGGCCATCTGTAATACACACAACATATAATTGAGCATCCAGAAGTCCTTCTTCTAGTTTTTTTGGTTCTTCACTGGTCTCAATTCGGGATAAATGATCTGGACTTGCATTCAGATATCCCGGCTTTACAACAACCTCAAAATCATATTCTTGAAACAACAACAACCATCGAAAAATGCACCCCCCCAACACAGCTTATTCACTAGGTACTTGAGCGCAGGGTGATCTATTTACATCTTAAAATGTCCTCCGAGCAGATAGTGACAGAACTTCTGGAGTGCGTATACCATCGCTAATCCCTCTCGCTCAGTATTGGATTAATTCTTCTTTGCCTTAGACAACCTGTGACTTGCGAATGCAATCAGATGGTCCAGCCTCTCTGCTCTTGGTTGAGTGAGTACTGCTCCCAGTGTGATACAACATCCCATTTTAGAAAGACCAATATAGGAGTGGAAGCCATTTTCTCCTTAATTGTCTCTAGGCTTTTGTTGCATTCTTCATTCCAGCAATAAGTAGCATCCTTTTTTAGCAATTTCTCCATCGGAGCTATAATCTGGGCTTAGCTTTTGATGAACTTCCAATAGTAGCTCATGTGTCCTAACGTAGTGCATAGCTGCTTGACACTTCGCGGCGCTTGCAGATTCAATATGATAGTGATTTGTGTCAGATCCACCATTAGTCCTTGCTTACAAACCACATGGCCCAACAAGTTTCCAAAAAGGACGAGAAAAGTACACTTATTTAATTTGAGCACAATTTTGTGTCATCGGCAAGTATCCAGCATTAATCGTAAGCTCGTGACATGCTTCTTGACCAGGCCAAAGACGATCTAGTCATCTAGGTAGACTTCTAAGAACTTGTGGATAAACTCCTTGAATGCGGCTACTATAATACAGGAAAATATCACAGGCGCGTTCTTCAGCCCAAAGGGCATTACTATATACTGAAAACACCCCCATTCAATAGCAAACATTGTCTTGCTCCTATCTTCGAGTGCAATTTTGATCTGATGGTACCCGGAGAACCAGCCTGTGAAGGAGTATGCTTGCTACCCACCCACATTTTCTAGTACCTCGTCTGTAAAGGGTGTTGGGAATGGATCGTTAACACAAGTATCATTGAGCTTTAACAGATCCACACAGATGCGGATCTCCCCCTTCTGTTTCTTCTTCTGTACAACCATAGGGCTTACCCAATCGCACTCCTCAACCAGTTCAATAATTCCTGTTGCCAATATATTATCCAATTCCTCGCGGACTTTTTGTTTATATTTTGGATTCAATCGACAGGGTTTCTGCTTCACGAGCTTCGCATTTGGCTTCAAAGTTATCTTCATCATCCCTAGGTCTCTTAGAATCCCTTTTAGCTCTGTCATTTTTCTAGGAAATAAATCACGGTATTCGAGGAGTAGTTCGATGTCCTTTTCCATCATGGTGTTGTCCCAGTAGCCCCCAAGCGTGGCATACTTCGGCTCTTCCTCTTTTTCGATATTTACTTGCCTTGTTTTCAATGGCACTGTGACGTCTGGATCCTCTATCTCAGGGCCACGCACCTCACGATTCCCTTTAGATTCTGGTATATTGATGTTACGCGGGTCATCCTCATCATCTTTTGCTTGTACATTATAACATGCTAAGGCCTGGTTCAACTGTCGTGACCAGTCTGATGGCCCAACTTCTTTTGGTTCCGGTGGTGTTCTAAATATGGTGGTCTTTACTAGCTATAATGCATCATCCACAGTATCCATCCATTGGTCTTCAAAGAGAAAAGTCGACAAAAACCCTTCGCGCAGGATATCCCATTTGCTAGTGCCATGTCGAAGCTCTATTTCCATATAACAGTTTCTTGGAATGACATCCAGGGTATGATAAAATAAGTGCACCCATTTTGGTTGGGGCTTTGCACCATAAGCTCGGGTCCAATCAGTCAGGTGCATGCATGGATCATCTCGTCCATTGTATTTCACTATTATTTGTGGCTCGGGCTTCCAAAATATTATCCACATTATGCGCCTGTAGCTTCACCAAGCTTTGAAGGTTCCTACATGGATATCCCACCAACGCATCAGTGTTGTGCACAATGCCGATTTGAGTGCATCGAATCGTTGGTACTCTAGTACCGTGCTTTCAAACTTATCTAGGAAGTCCTCTACTACTGTTAGCCCATCATACGTAAGCAGTTCGAGGTTTTGAACTTTAACGCAATACAGGGATTTCATCATCATATTACAGTGCAATGTGGTTGCCTCGCTCACTCTGTTGCGCCATCGTTCATCCTCCTCATCTAAATCACTGGCATAACTCTGTTGCAGCAAGTTTGTAGATACTATCTAATACATCACCCCTCTCTTCGCTACATGCTAGTTCTGTGTAGCGCGGCCCATCTGTTGGGTCTAGCAGAACAATGACCCAGAGCGACTTCTTCTCGAATATCATCTTCCTATGTTTGAGGCTAATAACCCCATTCATATCAATGGCCCAGTCTATCCCTAGCAATGTAGGATACAGACTATGTTCATCCATAATTTCAATAACTTCAAAATCCGTCTGGGTACTTATGCCATCAATGCCTACTGTAACCCCTTGCAGCCTTCCCATGGGCAAGATATTTTGTTGGTTGGCCAACCGCAATTGGATAGGAGACCATTGTAGTGTAGGCTTACCCATGAGCTCCCAAGCCTATTTAGGCAATACGTTTACCTCAGAACCCAGGTCCAGAATGAACTGATTCATCTCGTAGTTGCCAATTTGCACTGTTAGCCGCATTTCTCGACCCATCCATGATGCATCTCTTCCTATTTTCTGGACCGCGCGAGATTCACCCCATCTTGTGCTTCTATGTTATGCTTCTTAACCTGCAAAGCAATACCGAACCGAGAATATGCGAGAAAAAATACCAAGAACACAGAAGATGCGAAGAAAATATACCCAGAACACAGAATAGCAATGATTTTATTACTCAGAGAGAAATGTTCACAGGCCTCTTCGAGGGGGCAATCTCCAATAGAGCAGAGCTCGATTACAAA
>APFE031738551.1:0-26448 GCA_000404065.3 Pinus taeda
ATGCAGCAGGTGATCTTGCCGGTGATCCTACAGATCAGTGACGTACACGTTCTCAGTTTGAAAGAGCCTCTTCTTTACTGGCTCAAGCTCCAGTAAATCATGATCCTGACAATTTTGCAGAAGCTTCAGGCCATCCACATTGGGAAGTAGCTATGAATGAAGAATATCATTCATTGTTGGCAAATGATACATGGGATCTTGTTCCTCTACCAAATGGACGCAAACTTGTTAGATGTAAATGGGTTTACAGAACCAAGTATGGACCAGATGGGAAAGTTGATAAACATAAAGCTCGTCTTGTTGCTAAGGGCTTTTCACAGGTTGAAGGCATTGACTACACTGACACCTTCTCCCCTGTTGCCAAAATGAACTCTATCTGCCTTGTTCTTTCCCTTGCTGCCTCTTTAAAATGGGAAGTCCATCAGATGGATGTTAAATCTGCCTTCTTGCATGGGGACCTGCATGAAGAAATCTATATGGAACAACCCATTGGCTTCATCCAATCAGACTCCAGCCTTGTATGTCGACTTAAGAAATCTCTTTATGGTCTCAAGCAAGCTCCTCGGGCTTGGTATGCCAAAATGGATAACTTTCTTTTAGAATCTGGCTTTTCTAGGTGTCATTCTGACAATACTGTCTACACCAAGACAGTGGGAAACTCTCTTATCATCCTTGTTCTTTATGTTGATGATCTTATTCTTACTGGTAGTGATCCCATCCTTATAAACCATGTGAAGTCCAGCCTTAAAAAGAAATTTGAAATGACAGACTTAGGACACTTACACTATTTTCTCGGTCTTCAAGTCTTGCAATCCAAGGAGGGTATTTCCCTTTCCCAGTCCAAGTATGCTTGTGATATTCTTCGTCATTTTCACATGGAAGATTGTAAGCCAGCTCCTTCTCCCTTTCAGTCTGGAGTCAAACTTTCAGTCTCTTGTACTTCTCCTGAAGTTGATGCTACCTTATACCGTCAACTTGTAGGAAAACTCTTGTATTTAACCCATACTCGTCCTGACCTTTCCTTTGCTGTTGGCCTTGTTGCTCGTTTTATGCAAAACCCCCGTGAAAGTCATTGGAAAGCAGCTAAAAGAATACTTCGTTATGTTCGAGGTACAGTACAGTTTGGGATTCATTACAGTGCCAAAGCAGCTCCTCTATTAGTTGGTTTCACTGATTCTGATTGGGCTGGTGACCCTGATGATCGGAAGTCTACTGCCGGTTATGTCTTCACTCTTGGTTCAGGACCTATTACATGGGCTTGTAAGAAACAGGCTGCCATTTCTCTTTCGTCAGCAGAAGCAGAGTATCGTGGTGCCGTGGAAGCTAGTAAGGAAGCCTTGTGGCTTCGTCAGATCCTATCAGAATTGGGCTTTGAGCAGCAGCATCCGACTACACTTTGGTGTGATAATCAAAGTGCCATTCAGCTTTGCAAAGATCCAGTTCAGCATCAGCGCAGCAAACACATTGAACTTCACATGCACTTCATCAGAAAGCTCATTCATGACCATGTTCTTGAAGTGCAATATTGTTCAACAGATGATCAGGTTGCAGACATCTTCACAAAGGCTCTCACAGAGGCGAAGTTCACTAAACTTCGATATATGCTTGGAGTTCAGGAAGTTGTCACTAAGGGGGGATAGGCTCTAGTGCCTCCTTCCTTCTCCTATTGTGTCATATTTGTAAATCCTTCAATCCTATCCCAAGTTGTTCTTAAGGGGGGATGTTAGGATATTCCGACACATAGGAAATAGTTAAGTTCAACTTGGTCTAGTATAGAGTTAGGTATAGAGTTAGGTAAAGTGTGTTTCTTTACCGTTGTACATTTTTTAACTTACAATCCGACGGTCACGATATGTAGTGATCCGACGGTTCATTCTCTCCTCGGTATTACCGACACTTGATCCGTGGCTTGACACCCGATTGGTCCATGAATTCTATTTAAAGCGCATGGAGGGTCATTTGTAGGTTAACCGTGCATGAGAGAAGCTTATGTAAATTTTCATTCTTTTATTAATAAATTGCCTGTAGTAGCCACGTTGGCGCAGGCCGTGGACTGTTTCCCTCTCTGAGGGTTTTAACCACGTCAAAATACTGGTGTATTGATCTGTGATCTGTTTGTGAGCGGTGTCCTTCTGGTGTTCTATCTAAGGAACTTACCCTGTAAATTCCTACAAATATCCCTCCCCCTGGTTGAAAAATAACCATAAGTACCCCCAGGAATTGCTCAGTTTATCTGAAACTTAGCAAGAGCCCTCATGTTTCCCCTTCAAAACCATCTTCTAAATACAATGGACTCCTTCCAAAGTATAAAATCCCTTTTTTAGGTTATCAGACCCCTTTCGAGGCCTCAAGCGCCCTGCTGACCCACTTACTCACGTCTTCCGACCACAATAGACCCTTGCCGATCTCCTTAACACTCTGCAGATCCTAGTAACCCATCTTGCATCGCCGGATCGCAAAATCCTCACCATATAAGTTATGCCCCATCCGTCGTTACCCGATGCGATATCGCGATATCGGCGATCGATCGTCGCAAGCGTCGCATGTCCAACTAAAATACCCCCTCGTTCCCCGCCGACGCGATATTGCGATCGCATCAGAGAAGTCCATCGCATCGCCTTCAAGTATGAGCACCCCACCATGTCACATCTGTACCAGGGACCCACCGCAGGCTAACGTCATCCGCCATACTGATGATGTCAGTAGCCAGAAAGCCGAAAATTCGCGCAGGAAGAAAAATCGCACTTCGGAGCTCCGGAAGAAGAAACAGAGGCAGTTTTCGATGCGCGATTAGCGCTAATCGCGCATCGCTACAGGAAATAGGCCCTTTCGGGGAATCTTTTGGGAATATTTTGATTCCTTGGCCCTTTTTGCGCTGAAAAAGCCCGAAATCGCCTGATTTTGCCAAATTAATCTGGTTTAAAGACAGGAAAGGACCAGTGACAGAGATTAAAGTGTATCAGATCAAATCAACAAGAAAAAAGCATGTCAAAGAGTATCAGCAGGTGGCGGAAACCATAAATGTAGCGGCAAAGAGTATCAGCAAAGATCTTAACAGCGGCCCAAAGCAAGAGAACATTTAATACCTTCCAGCAAAGTCAAAGAAAGAGGGCGAAGCCACTCAAAAGCCCTCAAATCATAATTATTGCACATTTAACTCGCACCAGAACAAAACTACAGATCCCGAAGCACAGTCATTCCAGCAGTACCGCATCGAGGCTGATTCAGTTGCCTCTAGCGCAGCCCAAAGGACTTACCTGCATTTAATTCTAGCGACACTTAGGTTTTTAGAAAAGCTTTTCCAGCAGACATGTTTAGGTCAATTGTAATAAATGACTTTCTGATATTTTGCTTATATATACCACCCTGAAAGATGTAGTAAGGGGTTGGTTGGTTGGTGAGTGAGTCGAGAAAATTGCTTAATCTTTATCTCGACATTTTCTTCAAGCAGAGACCCGCACTGTAACTGTCATATTTTCTATAATCAAAGACTGCTGAAGGCATGGATTTCGAAACTGTTTGATGTGTTTAATTGGCCAAGGAGTGATTATGGAATTCCTATGCTTCTACATGATTCAATAAGTGTTTCTCAACTCTGTTAATTTTCATGCTTGTTTTACCACTGTTCCACCATCTAAATTGCAGAAAAGAAGAATAGCTTAGGATTTGTTTAACTACACCTTAAGATCAATTTCTGCATTTTTTCATGTTTTCATCAGAAATAGTTATGAACATGTATACTTAAATGATCTTGTTTACGCTGTTTCTTTCACATATGAATGAAAGTTTAGGAATTCTTAACTGCTCCTAGATAATCATTCATTCATTTCTCCTCTTTTTCAGTATGATGAAATGATTCTCCTTTGCCTTTCATCTCTGATCGTCATTCCATCCTTTCAGTAGATTGATAATTGTATCATGTGTGGCTATCCCGCTCCTTAATCCTCTTGTGACCAAGAAAACGCAATAGCAAGCCTTAATCCATGACTCCATGCCCAATGGTTTGAAACTTATCACATCTTACCTTGCCTCTTCACTTGAAATTTCCACCTACCATCCAAACCCAAACTAAAAACCCCTGAGCCAAAAGCTAGCCTAAAATCATCAATAAAGTTGAATCATTAAGAGAGAGCCCTCTCTGATTGCAAGTGGGCTAGAACCTGCAATCTAAAGATTGGTTTGTGGTTACCTCGGCCGTATCCTTAAACAGGAGCCTAGGGACAACCTGAGTGATAACACCTAAGACAAAGTCAATATGGTGTGTAATACCCCTTGAAGGTGGTAAGCCTCTAGGTAACTCCACTGGGAGCAAACATATCCAGTGTCCTTTCCTCTTTCGAATACAATAGATAACGTATCCCCCTTTTAGCTTGCTTGCAAAATTCCTTATAATCCAACCTAAAAAGTGGCAATGTTGTCATTTCAGAGGCCTCTTCCTCTTTGCATGGCTTCAAAAGATGTTTTTTCCCATTATGTTGAACTTCACAAGTATTTTCTACACCATAATGGACTACTTTCCGATCATATTGTCATGGTCTCCCCAACAATAAATGACATGCATCCATTGGGACTATGTCACATAACACTTTGTATTCATAAGGACCAATTTTAAAAACCGCCAAACAAAATTTATTAACAAGCACACTATGGTCCTTTTTCAACCAAGAAATTTGGAAGGGATTGGACTTTGGAATGCAAGCAAGCTGTAACTTTTCTACCATTTCGATACTTACCAAGTTGTCAATAGATCTTGTGTCAATGATTGCCTTGCATACCTTATCCTCACATTTACATTTAGTGTAGAAAGCACTCTTCCTCTTCTAATAGCTTTCATTTCTCTATATTTCCTGCTATCACACTCCTTTGTAGTATTAAGGTCTCTCCCTCTCTTCTTCAACTTCTTGGACTACAAACTCCTCTTATATTGCCAATTATCTTTTGTGGTTTTTGGAATAGTCTATTTCTTTGTGTCCTTCTCCACATATGAAGCACTTTAATGGTCCTCAATAGCTTAAGTTATGCCCTCTTCCCTGCCTCTAAAGACCCCTCCTTCTCTAGAATCTGGTTTCACTTCCCAGTCATCTTCAAACCCTCCATTCTTGGCAACGTTTCAAGAGCTTCCCCCAAATGGTGTGCTGATATATTTTTGGCTCACTATCTTACCCTTACCTCGAGACAATTTCTATTTAACTTTCAAAGCATATTTATATGCTTCGCCCACTGAACACAACTTAACTAAAGTCATCTCATCTTGGCGTTGGAAATGAAGTCCATTGACATATCTAGTTGTGGGCTGTTCATTATCTTCTTAGAGGTTTTCTTTGATCTACAACTTCATAAATACCTCTGTGTACTCCTTAATAGATAGCTTCTTCTATCTCAAGTTCTGAAATTTCTTGAACATAGTCTGCAAGTAATCTAAAAGAAAAAATTGGGTCTTCAACTCTTTTAGCATCTTAGGCCATGACTTGATTTTCTCCTTACCTTGTATCTTCCAAGCATTCTGAATATCATCCCACCATAAGGAATCATGTGACTTCATCTTCGTCATTGCAAATTTCACCCTCCTAGGGTCATCTTCATCTACATTATCTAAATAAAAATATCTCTCTAATTCATGCAACCAACCCATTAACAACTTAGGATCCAGGTCACCCTTGAATTTTGAAAGCTTAACCTTCACCTTTGTTCCCTATTTTGATATTTATTTTATCGGCCTTTCCATGGGGTTCATTAATTCAGCAAGAGTTGTGGAATTCTCTACTTTTTCCTCTAACTCATATGACTTGAATCTAGCCTCAAGCACTGCTAACCTCGTCGACAATTCATCTCCCCCATTGTATCTTAATCCAACATCCATCCTGCCCCTCCTTCCCCAATTCAAATGGATTCCCCTCTGGGCTATTTTCAATTGGCTGTGATACCAAAATGATTCAAATACCTTAGGCTGCTACTGGATGAAGAATTCTCACCCTTGCTGGAACCTAGTCCCTGCACTAAAAACCTAGCTAACAAGCACCCCAAAAATAAAACTAGAAATAAAAACTAAACTAATTTCTTCCTTATTCGATTCTTTTCTAAAAGCTCCAACTCTCTGCCCCCTCAGGAGCAGTTACAAAAACAACTATAATTCCTGCCCCAACAGATTGCCTAAATTTTTGAGTTTATTTACCTAACTAAATTGAACTATAATTGCCTAAACATAACTCCAGTCATGAGGATTCAATGAACCATTACACATTTAAGGATTCATAGTGCATCAACAAAGGAACTAGAAACTACGTGTTTGCATTACACACTATATCATAACAATTGCAAACATCATGCCAACATCATGGGAGTGACCATATTTCTTAAAAGGCTAATCAAAGAAGATAAAGTGTGCATTAAGGTCAATATGTCTAATAATGGGAAATGGTCTCTCTCACTGACTCAAAGTGGGAAAAATAAGCTATAACATATGCCCCCTAATATACTAGGTTAGAAGAGAGGGTGATGGCCAAAATGCATTATGAAATATGGATCTCAAAATGGACGAAAGGAGTCAGGACCAAAGGATTGAATCAAAACAACATTAATACTCAAGTCTCAACCATAATAATAATATCATCCTTGAATTTTTCAATACCCATGCTTCACATAAAGAGAAATTAAACAATGTTTCCAAGTATACACTACAGATACATGACGTGAAATGGCACGACATGGCCACTTAAGATACACAGTGGGTCCATGTGACAAATCAAAACATCATAGTCACCAAAAAAATTCAATTTGGATCTATGTCACAGTATACATCAGTAGGACCATGGATAGAAAAATGGAAGTCCACCAAAGTATTCCTTACAGTACATAACATAATACATAACTACAATGCAGCTTGGGAAGGGTTCCATATAAGAGAGATGTCCTTAACCCAAGGTATTCTACATAATACTAATGCTATGAATATACAACATGAAAATGAATGAGATAATGTAGAGCATGGTAGAAACCATCTAAGTACTAGTCATTAAGCTATATCATTATTAGATGTGAGGGGACCCATCAATGATGAAAATGGAACCGTTGTTACTTAGCACAATCAACTAAGTGTGAATAAATGAGTTGAATTTGAGCACTCTCTGACTTACATGATTAAGAATAAATGAGGTAAACTCACTACCGATCACAATGAAGCCTTCCATTGATATATGTAAGCTCCAAGGTACTACTGCTACCTAGATCAAGCTCCTAGATAATGAGCTAATGTGAACAAGAGAAGATTCATCAAAGGAGGGCCTTAATGTATCCCCCACAAATTAACACAGAATATATCAAGAAATGATGTGAATGGATGAAGTCATAAACTTGCACAACATAGATAGAAATGGTTGAAACAAAATATTAACAAGGATCGTAGATGGCTGAATGAGACTGAGACTTCCTTTGAACATGTAATGACACAACATAAATTTGACTTGGAAGTTTTCAATAATGAGCACCACAAGATATGATGCAACAATCTAGAAGGCATTGAGGAACACTCCGTAGTGACTATAATAGTAATCAACTAAAGGAGTAAATAGACTCATATGTATTAAGGCACCTAGAAAACCTAAAACATGGTTGTGAGGAAATGATTCAAATAGGTGCTTTGTTAAAGGGAAACATGACTGATGCTTCCATTTTGACTAATAATTCAAAAAATGCTTACGCTTCCCCTTTTTCCCTTTTTGATTTGCTTCATAATTTAACAATCATGAACGAGAAGATAAGTAAGCTTGGCAATGTCTTTTTAATTCAGTTTTAACGAGCATGAAAAAAAGAGATAAAAGGATACTTATTATATTTTAGTTTTTAACGAGCATGAGATGGTAATGCAGGAGCATCCAACCTCCAATTCAAACACATTTGACTACACCTAGGGGTTTTCATTTACCAATGGATTCAGTTCCCTAATTAATTTTAATTATTTAAATTAAATGTATTTTCCTATGTTTTCTTGTTATTATACATAAAGTCATGAGATTGAGCAATATTATAATCATATATACCTCTAAGAAGAGATCTCGATAATTTTTAGAAGAGTTAAAGAGATCTTAGGGTTACATAGATCTCTTAAGAGAAATGATGATCTAGAAATATGGATTTGTTGAGTAATTAGTGGACCTGAACACGATTATGGTTTTAGAATCCCTTTTGTAAATATGTAGGCTGAGGCAGAGTAAATAGGTATGAAACTATGAGAGTAGTGTCGAGAGGATTGGCTGATTAAGGCCAAGTATGTCCTCAAGGCCGAGAGGAGATGAATCATATGTAAATCATACTAAAATAACCCTTTGTAAATTATTTGTGTATTCATTAATGGAGGAAACATCATGTTTCAAGTGTTTTGCATCTATGTGTTGAGCCTCTACTTATTATTGTCTAGAATTGATATTTGTAAATCATATTGAATACAAAAATGTTGTGGGCTTATTGAAATTTATATTAGGAGGGATTATGAGGATTTTCAAGTTAATCAAAGCTCAATAGGAAGAGTTCTTAGGGGAGAAACACAAGAATGGAATCAACACAAAGGGAGTTCAATGCCTTTAGAAGAGGATCAGTTGAAATAATTGACCGTTGATCAAACCATGCGATCACTGATCCATTAGATGAGAAGGAGTTCGATGAAGAGGTGTTGTTGAGGTGTTAGTATGAGTATTGAAACCTTGTGTTGAAATTTTTGAGCAACCATCTTTCTTTCAAAATAGAGTAAAGGGTCGAGATAAGGCATAAAGGTCGAGAAGTAGTTTTATTCATTCCTGTAGGAGTCCATCATAGAAACAAATTAGAACTAAGTCACCATGTAAGATTTGAAAGGAAAACCTTTTGTTCTCAATTGAAAAATGTTGGGGACTAGGATTAAGTCCCATGGTTATGTGAAGTGGTCACATAGTTATCAACGATGTTTAAGGGAGGTTAACGACAGGGTTGACAAAGACAAGCTCTAGTAGTTGACATAAAGTAATCTTTATCCTAGCTTCTAGTTTCCTAGAAGATTTCAATGTAGGCACAAGTGGAAATGGTTGAATTTTTGTTGGGTATGGTGTCAACAGTTAATTAATATTAAGCACTACAGTAGATGACAACATTCCCATCCCATAATCTATTACCCTAGAAGTTCCAAAGTGTGATTTGATCCAAAAAGGCCATGGGTTAAGAGTGTTGATTATATGCCATGGTCACAAAGTGATACTAGCCATTGGGAAAAAGAGCTTCAAGAGAGAGAAGGGGCCACATCATATGGAATGGACCTGCGATATTTTTATAAAGGTAAAGTTCTCCCTGCATTTATATATTGTATTACCATCTCATGGTCATGATTCAGGGGCATATGGTGTATAGTAAAAGCTATTATATTATATTATATGGAATTTGAATCTGATGGTTTTGT
Source organism: Pinus taeda (assembly GCA_000404065.3). Taxonomy (NCBI): domain Eukaryota; kingdom Viridiplantae; phylum Streptophyta; class Pinopsida; order Pinales; family Pinaceae; genus Pinus; species Pinus taeda. The sequence continues at coordinate 9,422 of APFE031738551.1, forward strand.
ATTATACCATTGTGGATCCTCTCACTTAACTTTAAACAAGTTTTTAAAAGGGATTTATTTCAATTAATTGGGTGAAGGAAGCACCTTTTGCCAGTGACTGAGCATAGTGAATTTTGATGGTGTCAAGTGACTAGGGAAACAAGAAACTTTGGGCGACATCAAAGTGGTATCAGAGCTAGTGCTCTTTGAAATTTGGAATAAAGGATTTGCAAATGGAAGATAACTTTAGCTAGAGATACAGAGATAGAAACCTCTTTAGTGGAAAATTTAGAGGATATAAATCCCTTTGTGGGAATCGAAGTTTACAATAAATCAAGTTTGTATGAGGTAAAATGTTTTAAATTGCATTTTGTATTGAAGGAGAGGAAAAATGATTCCAGGAATAAAATTTGAAGGTGGTAAGAGAAAGAACATTGTTGTTATTTAAGACATAAAGAAGGGTTAAATTTTCTCTTTAGATTGGAAGATATTTATTTTAGGAGGATATAATATGAATAGGAATTTGAATTTTCTTGTGAAATTGATTTTGGAAGGAATATGCAAATAAAAGTTGAAGAGAAGTCTCTTACTTTGAGAAGAGATTGGAGTAGGTTGACTTTGCATCTAGACAAGTATTGATAGATAGATTTATATAGTTCTTAGCTTCTAGTCACATTTAGAGATTTCATCTTCAATGTATTTAATATCATCTCATGAAGTAGTGGAGCATATGGAAAGGAAACAGCTTATTAATTGTTTTTTTAATGTAAAAATAGACATAGTTTTCATGTGTTTACTCTTATATGTTATATTAAATTGCTTGTGTGAGTATTTTCTCTTCCTCCAATCATCATAGATAGTGATGAATATATTCGATTAGTTCCCCCCCTTTGCTATTCACTTGGACTAGGTAGTTAGGATTTGTTGATACATAATTCCAAAATGTATTTTCTACATCTTTGTGAAATAAATAAGAGGAATAGTTCATATTATGTTCTTGTAAATTGTTATGAGGGAGATGAATCATGTGAGAAGGGAGAGGAACTCCTAGGTCTACAACTACAAAAATTGAGGATTGTTATAATCCAAATAAGCCAACAAGTTTTGAGTTTAAGAATTGTTCAATAAGTGGGTCTAGCCAACCATTACTTAGTCATGCATGTGGCTATTTATATTGTATTATTTACACTCATTCCAACTTCAACATTAGTTTCCAACAACAAAACTACTCTGACTCTTTAGATCCCTCATTCTCTCAAATTCCCTAATATTTGAACGTGATTTTGGATTTTCTTATAAGATCATTTGAATCCATTCTTATATTGGAGGTTTTAAAATTATAGGTATTTTCAAACTTGGTGAATGCTTCCCACTCATATCATCCCTTTGAAATATCTCTCAATTTTCTCTTCTATGATAGGATCCTTTTGTGTGGCACATCAATCATTGAGACTGAACCTAATGATTATCTACGATGGTTGAAGTCATTTTCCTCTTTTATCAAGTCTCGTGAATTTGCATATTTTTATGTATACACAAACACTTAACACTCTTTAGAATAATCAATCTTTCCAAACATGCAAAGACTGCACACAACCTCTAAACATAATCTTGATACAAACTTCACAATAAGTAAAAAATATTAAATCCTTTTGAATATTGTACGTTGCAACTTAGCAATCCCATAAGACTTTATATAGAGTCAAAAGTTTATATTTTCAAAGACTGTGAATTTGTTAGAAATAAAGATAATGCGAGAGAAAATAACTATAGAAAAAATAACACAAAAAAATTAGGAACATTACAATCGAAGATCTGTAAGATTTTTAAAGGCTTCATTACATGTAAGACATGGTATCTAATACCAATGGGCCACCAAATCCATGTGCAAAAATTCTCCAATAATACCACATAAGATAAAAATTTCACATTTTCAAAGAGCATGAAATTGTTAGAAATAAAGACAATACCAAAGAAAATAACTATATCCACAATAATGCATAAAACTTAGGAAATTTCAATGGAGAATCCCCAATATTTTTAAAGGATTCATTACATGTAATCCATGGGCTCGGATACCATAGGCCACTAATACATGTCCTTCAAAGCACCACTATGGACCTAGCAACTTTGACTCTTTCATTGAATCAAGTTTAACCTAACACACATTCCTTTAAACGTGACTAGGAAATCCACATTGTCTCCTCCCCTATCGCCTAGGTCTACTCCAATAATTTACCATGAGGGGGTACACATTCCTAACCAAGTCTTACAACCATATTCCCATATACATGTAATTTACAAATTCTATCTCCAAAGTTTTTTTTAATTATTGTATGATACTTATGCCACCATTCTCTCATATTTACACACTTTCTAACACCAAGTTCTCTCCTCACCAGATATTTCTTTTGTGGTTGAATCTCACCCTATTAGGCCTCTATTTATTCTTAGGAAGTCATCACATATGTAGGTCAAATCTAAATCAGGATTCTCTATGTTAACTTGAGCCTCAACATACAAGGTTTCCACATTTACAACCATCACCTCCTTGTACAAGACATGATCCATTTCCTTTGATATCACTTGTTAATAAAAATGAGAGAGATATTCTGAAGTATTTGAAACAAATTGAACTAGAGCTCACTACTAGAGCATAGGGCCAGGGTTATCCAGTGCTAGAGTCATAGTTGTAACCAGAGATAGACTCATGTTCCATGGACATAATTTAGTTGGTGGCCAACCTTAATAAAAATGAGAGAGATATTCTGAGGTATTTAAAACAAATTGAACTAGAGCTCACTACCAGAGCATAGGGCCAGGGTTATCCGGTGCTAGAGTCATAGCTGTAACCAGAGATAGACTCATGTTCCATGGACACAATTTAGTTGGTGGCCAACCTTAAACACCATTAGTAGAAGACTTATGCTTTTGCTACAAATTTCATTAGTTTTTGGTTAACTTGAAACCATCATTAGGGAGAAATTCCATTTTGTAGAATATTTCAAATTCTAGACAGATTCATAATTGTTATGAGAATAACGTTGAACCAAGTTCTAGAGTTGGTGATCAACCTTAAACCGCCATTGATAGAAGACTTCAACTTCTACTACCTCATTTGGTTTGTGGTCTTCCTTAAACCAACATTTTAAAGAGCACATCAATCCATTGGATATTATACACCTTTGTATTTATCTCTCTTCTTGGACTCATATACACCCCTTTGAATTAAAGGGAGGAGATTTGGACACCTAATCCATCAGGGTTGGAGTGGAGGAATTCCAACAGTGATAGGAGTCCAAGAGACCTTGGAAGTTGAATCCAACAACCACACAAAATGTATTTAATTGTATATTTTTTGAGTAATAAGTAATACATTATTTATCTATCTCAGTCGATGAGTTTTGTGTGTAATGGATATTTTTGTGTAATGTTGGAAAATTTGGCACAATCACTTAAGTGGTAGGAAAAAAGTCTTCATTAAAGGTCAACTATCATAGAATTACAAGGGACCTTTTGGAATTTGAAAAATAAGTGTCACAAAAATTGTATTTATATGTATACTTTGTGAATAATATGCATCTCAAGTTTCAGCTAATTGTTGTGTACTTTCATGAGTGTTTCTGTTGTAGCAGCTACAACCACCCTCCAAAATTTTGGCATGCAACCAATTTCAGAGCCTCCCTTGAGAGTTTCACATGATGACTTCACACACTCAGGTTCCTCTGTGAGCTCATGTGAGTCCTTGCATCCGCCTTTCTTGTTCATTTCATTCAAGTTTCTGCATGCTCGTGTCAAAGTCATGCTTGCAACCATGTTCTAGTTATGCTCAAATTATTCGCTTCAAATGTGCATGTTGTGTTCGCTATGAAAGCATCTATCACAATCACACACGGAGTCACATTCACTGCCGCGCAAGCATCGTCTTGATCAATGAAAGGTCAATCGTGAGTGTCACGCTTATCAGTTGCACCGTTAGTCAGTCATGTTGAACATGTGTGTCTGGATGGTTTGAGTCCTTTCGTCGTCGAGTAATGAGAGTGTGTGTTTCAATGATCACCTATGCATCTTTTGATCGTTCACACACTTAGTCATTTTTGTTGAAGTTCTAATGACCAGACTCCCCTCTAACAACTGGACCATCACCCCGCCATCGACTCGATCGACTGTCAACCAGAATAGCACAGAAGCATCAAGCAAAGTCTTTTCAAGTTGTGTTGCCCGCAAGTAATTATATCCACTTTCATATTGACCACCCGGATAGTCGGACCCAGCAGTCACCATAGGATTGGATCCCCTCAAAAATTGCACATAGGCCACTGAGCTTACTCACTCAGCTAACTAAGGAAAATGTGCAAATAGGCTGGACAGACGCCAAGTGCCCATCCCTGTCTCCCTCAGGAAATTGCGCAGTTTTCCTAGTTAGTCATCCCAACAATTGATCAGATTCTCATCCAAGAAATTGCATAGTTTTCATGAGCAGGCTGTCTACTGCCTAGGAGTTTGCTCAACTCAGAAAGTGCGCAAAGATGATCAGCAGGTCGAACTCCCAGCCTCAGTGCAATTTCCTCTGCCAACAACATCTAGCAGCAGACTGCCAGTTCCCTCCAGGAATTACACAGTTTCTGTTGCCAGTGACCCAGCATTCAACTGTAAGTTCCCTCTGGGAATTTCCACAGTTTTGGCTGTCAGTGACCCCAGGGCAGTTCCTCCCAAAAACTGCACAATCTTTGCCTGCTCACCCTCCTTGCAACCCAACCTATTCCTCTAGAAAATTGCGCAAATTTGGCCTTCCAACCCCTGTTGCCTGCTCATTCTAGAAACTACATAGATCCTGCCTACCTTGCCTTCTTGCAGCCCAGACTATCCCTCCAAAAATTTGTGCAATTTTTTCCTTCCAGCCAAGCCAAATTTCGCAGACAGTCACTGTCAACTTGGATTTCCCATCTTCATCACTCAGTAACTCTTGTGCACTTTTCATCAGCAGTGCCCAGAGCCATCATCCCGCTTCACAACCTTGCTACCTCTCTCGATCACCTACATCCGAAATGATCATGTGTCATGGTAGACTACGATGTTTTGGATTTGATATCGTTTCATCATGAATGACTGTAGGTATAGGTACGTGAACAAACATGGAAAGACGAAGAATTTTATCAATGAAGGGAGCACATGCAAAAGTATAGGTTCACCAATGGACGAACGAACGATCCATGCGAAGAGATGTGCTCGCGAACGGATGATCATGTAAAGATATGTTCGTGAACAAACGGACGAGAAAACATGGAAGATGTGCTCACGAATGGAGGAATGAACGAACATGCACCTTTAGCAAAAAGATGAGCTTGTCAAGCCTTCCAACATGCAAGCAAGGAGCAACATGCCTAAACATCATCAAGTTAACCAAAGTCCATCGAAGAATCTGTGCACTTTGCCATGCAGAGGTGAAGCTGTGATACAACATGAAGACATCCATCACCCAACAACACTGTAGCTCGACATGCACTCCAGCAACAACACGAATGTACCAGCACTATCATGTCGATTCATGTCATGAGTCATGTCGCCCACATCTCCACTATGGGCTATGTTGTCAATCAATGTAATGTAACATGGAAGTCCAAGAGACCCACTTGCTGTACAAAGAGTCATGGAAGTCAAACAATCATGAGGGTAGTCGAACAACCACAAGGGTTAGTTTTCACCCTTGTTTATAAATACCCCCTCATTTGTACATGCAAAGGACTTTTCCACCTCAACTCCTCCCACATAGCCAAGAGAGTCTGTAATCTTTCCTTTGAGGAGTAAGTAGTGGCTCCAACACCTCTCACACGGGGTTAGTGATGTATGGTGTAATGATGTGTCTTGGAACTTTCCCTTAATTCAGAAGCCTCCTACTAGGCCAACATGTTTTCACACATGTATTTTAATTGTTTTAAGACTAATCTTTAACACTTTTGATGCATGTTGATTTCACCTGTGTTCTACATTTGAACTACTTCACTTGTTGTAATGCATAATCTGTTAATGTGAATGTGTTGTATATGATTTTAACATTGTCTGGCCCATGTAGACTACTCTCTTGGACATCTGACAGGCCTTTCACATGGAACTTGCTGTAAACTACTGTTGCACTTGCGTGGACTAATCTGCTGAGTGTTATACGTGTTATCTTCCCTTGTGTGTTGTGACTTACGCATCTGTGTGGATTACTCCACCGGAAGCTATGTATGTCCTATTGTGTTGTGTGTTCCTAGCAGTGTTGGGACTACTCCCAATTGACTTGGAACTCACTCTCACCCTCTACCTTGACAGTGAAAGAACCATTGACACAAGTGACACTTACACTCACTAGGCACGTGAACCTCACTTCTTGAAGACAAAGCAAACCACTCTCTTGTGTTGAGAAGAAAGAGTTGAGGAAAATACTTAACATAATGGAAACTGGGCCATCATACCGGATGGGACTCCCACACCAAACGGTGTGAGGTCTAGTTGGGACTTCATACCAGGGTGATGCCCTTATGTTGATGGATCCAACACTATCAACATTTCGGTGCTAGAAGGAGGGCCAAATGACAAGTTGAGCCCGTACATTTGGGTTGAATCTCTTACCCAATGGATAATACATAATTTGTGCTCTTGTGGTGTTTCTCTCATTTCTCCCTTAATCAGTTATCAATCATCAGTGAGCTTCTCGATCACTTTTCCTTGTTAAAGTTTGACAGTGAGGAAAGAACGTTTGTAACCGAGCACATTTATGATTTTCTTCATTTTTGTGAATCTCATGAAATTGATAGTGATGAGCTTGTTTTCATACTCTTCTTCCTCACCCTTGAAGGTCGTGCTAATCGGTGGTGTCATACCCTACCACCTGTTTTCGTCCATTCCCTTCTCACTTTCTTCAAGGAGCTCCATCAAGCCTTCGATGAGTGTGACCACCAAGATGTCTATGAAATAATCTGTCATTTAAGAACGAAGCCTGTCGAATCAGTTGAGGACTTTGCTACCCACTTCCTTCACCTATGTCATGAAATTTTGAGCAATTTGTGGACCTTGACTTGATGAGCCAAGAGCTGAAACACTTGGTTCATGTCTCCCGAAATGGTGACCCTCTTGATTTCCCTTCTTCCTCAACTTTGGCGGACCACGAGACACATCATGTCTCAAAGAGGGTGCCCCATTGTAGCAGTTGCAATGCTGAGAAATCTACGCAGCATGTTCCCAATCCATCTACTCAGTTGTCTCTCGCCCCAACGGAGGAAATTCTAGAATGGTCAGGAAAGCCTATGGTGAAAACTCATCCCTCCATTCCACAAGAGGACATCACCGTTCCTGACCCAAGTCTTGAGTCTAATATGCATCTCTTCCATCCTCCATCATCTACAAGCCATGACTCCTTGCACCATGACTCGCTTGAGCGATCTACTTCACAAGCTAGTTGTGCGCACTCTCTTGATTCTCGAGCTATTGGCTCAAGTTGCAGTCATGTGCAAGGCAATCTCATTATACTAGCGGAGGAGAAGGATAATGAATACATAATCAATTCCTCTAAAAAACATATAGCTTCCATTCTTGATCGGTCCGCGAATCTTGGTGAAACATCATGCCCAATCAATTCTTTCGATCAACCTCCAGTATTGGTCTATCATCCCTCCCATGCTCCCGTATGTTGTGATGAACACCCAAGCACATCATATGATCTATTTTCATCTCATTTACACTCTAAATCAGATTTGGAATGTGCACCAGTCAAAGTAGACATCCATATCTAAGCTTCCTCTGCACCTCACTTGCCTATGTGTCCTATCATTCACAATGCATCAATATGTGTTGAAGACACTCCAAATTCTCTTGCTTCTTCATCTTCTGAGTTATCTCCTTGATCGACACAAGGCAATGAGGTTGTCCCTGATGAAAGTAGTTTCAACACAAGGGACTCTTCCCACCCGTCATCATCTTGTGTGTTGCATGAAGCCAGCTTGTCGAGTCAGCTTGTTGAAAATTTTGATGAAGCCAGTGACAGAGATGGCTGTCATCCTAAGAGAAGTTTTGAAATCAATAACAACAACCATCCTTAAGCCATGTATGATCTGGTTCACATCCCAAAATGAAAATTTTCGATTCTGGAAAGTTTCAGGACATGCCAGGGAATCGAGGCACTTCAATGTCCGTTGATGGTTATGTCAGGGCCTTGCAACTCTAGTAAGCCATTCAAACCAAATCATATCTCATTTCTCATACACAATCCATCTATCTGGATGGTTTCACTCGATGTGGATCCCCGTGTAAAGAATATTCACTGTTCAGGGTATGATATTTCAAAATTTAATATTTTCGCTAATGATCAAATCCACGAGTCCTTTACAACATGTATGTCTTCATGCACCTCTCTTACATCCAGTTCGGGTTGGGAGTGTTCATCCCTCATCTAATCATGGGAAATGAAGTTTATCATCTCTATCTGAAATCACACTTATAAGATGTTCTCTCTCGTAATCAACTCCTTGGTCTTTTTGCAAATTTTGCACATCAAATCTACCCACTCATCGCACCAGCAATCTCCCTGTGTGATGACGAGTGCAAAACCTATCACGTGAATCAAGTTACTCTCATTTTGCCACACCCCAACCGGTTTCACACATTCACAGTGCTGGCATCCTTTCTACATTTCTATGATGACCATGATGCCTCCGCACTTTTTCACCAGTTGAAGGTGGGTGTTCTATCATGCCTAGTGCAAAACAAACTTGGTTCCCTCATTCAGAGTGTTTGTACAATTGTTCAAAAGGTTTCTTTATTCATGTCAAATTGGGAATCCGGCATCTCGACCGACTGGTCTGATTTCTCTTCTATCTTGGGTGGTTGTCATGTAGTTTATCATTTTCCCAACAATACATCCAATGATAGTCGCTTCACGCACTATGATCTTCACCCTGTAACATCTTTCTTCTTAGACTTTTGTCAAGCAAGTGAGGCACTTCGGCCTGCACTGATGGCTATGGCAGGCCCTCACTGTCTTGACATGACTGATGAGAATGAACAAATCTATCTATCTATATCAGATTCCCATTGTGAACCCCTCTCTCAAATCAAGAATCCGTCTACTCAAATATCACGAATCTTTCAGAACAACCATCACAAATTGTATGATCTAATCATTGAATGGTTGGAACAATCTTACTTGATGAGTCATGTTTCAGGTACAAGCTTTACTCCTTCCTTGCACTCACTGAGGAACTTGGTGCAGAACAACACACACTCACAAGAGGCCTCTGAGGTTTGTTGAAAAATGGTATTCACAGAGGAGGTAAGAATGTGTGTTGGGTGGTTGTGATAGATTCTTCCACCCACTGGAAAGACCTTCTCTCTCGTGTGCAAGATTTTCAAGTTTTTTCATTTTTTGTTGCACACTATTTTTTATTTTTTTAATCACTCGTATCTTTGTGACTGTAGGTCGGGTACGCCTATGGTGGCTACATTGGAAATTTCATTTCATGTAACTCTAACTGTTTAATGTAGGAGTTGGAGTAGTGTTTTCTTTTTCTCTTGTCTTTGCTTTTTGGTTTGCATGATTGTTTGCTTGCTGACTTGGTTGCTTTGCTTGCTTCTTGTTGTTTTCACTTTTTTTGCTTTGCTTACTATTTTTGTTTGCGTTTGTTTTGTTTGCTTGGTATATTACTATTTTTGTTTCCGTAAATAGGTGCTGCCAACGTTCTGGATTTTGAATAGAGTATGTGGATGAAATTTGAAGAGACTTGTGACACTGCAGCACTTGGCCAGTCTTGTGTTTGTCTTCCTCGTGCTTGGTTATAACTTGCGGTCGATGAAGTCTTGACGGAAAATATGAACCATCTGCAAGGGAAGTTTTGGTCCAACCATGAACTTGTGTCCACACTAGGAAGCGTCATGTCTATACTCAGCCTTCTGGTCTGTGTGTTCAAGCTCATCCAACTAGTAGAAACGGAGAAGGGGAAAATCTAAACAAGCAAACCTATGTCCGAGGTCTTACATGCTTCTCTAAAGGAACAACCTTTTCTTCTCTTAATAAGTTGGGATCCCTCTTGCGCCCCAAAAATAAATAAGTCCCTATGCACAGTCCTCTTGAAAAATATAAAGGCTAAAGAAGAGAAAGGCTTCCTGCACAGAGAGCTGAAGCATGCAAATCCATCGACGTACTGTCCAAGCTCGCTGGCAATGGAGAAATGTGTGTGTTTCTGAGTGACTCCTTTGGGGTATTGTCCAGGCCTGCTAGTAGCAGAGCAACATCAGAGATGAAAACTTATACTCTAAAAATCTTTAACTCGTGAGCTAAACTACCCTTCCCAAATTCAAAACATTGAGATCAAGCTGAAGTTTTGATTATGTTTGACTGAGTTGTTAAATGGTGGACCATGTATGTCCATGGGGTAAGTGGGGAAGTCGAAGTAACCCACACAAACATTCAATACTCCCTGAAATACCAAGGCCCTATGCTAGCAATGAACTGAAACGGAGAAGCTGGAGTTTTACCAGTGTATCACCAAGTGTTGTAGCGGCTACAACCACCCTCCAAAATTTTGGCCTGCACCGAATTTCAGAGCCTCCCTTGAGAGTTTCACTTGATGACTGCACATACTCAGGTTCACTCCATGAGCTCATGTGAGTCCTTGCATCTGCCTTGCTTGTCCATTTCATTCAAGTTTATGCATGTTGGTGACTAATTCATGCTTGCGACCATGTTCGGATTATGCTCAAAGTCTTTGTTTCGTATGTGCTTGTTGTGTTCGCTATGAAATCATCTGTCACACTCACATACGAAGTCACATTCACTGTCGTGCAAGCGTCATCTCAATCAATGAACGGTCAATCGTGAGTGTCGCACTTGTCACTTGCATTGTTGGTCAGTCATGTTGAACATGTATGTCTAGATGGTTTGAGTCGTTTTGTTGTCGAGTCATGAGAGCGTGTGTTTGCCTAATCACCTATGCATCTTTTGATTGTTCACACACTTAGTCATTTTTGCTGAAGTTATGAAGACCAGACTGCCCTCTGACAGCCGAACCATCACCCTGCCTTCGAATCGATCGACTGTAAACCAGAACAACGCAGAAGCATCAAGTAAGTCTTTTCAGGTTGCACTGCCCACAAGAAATTCAATCCACTTTCATACTAACCACCCAAATAGTTGGACCTGACAGTCACCCTGGGACTGACTCCCCTCAAAAATTGTGCAGAGGCCAATGACCTTACTCGGTCAGCTGACTAAGGATATTGTGTAGACAGGCTAGACATACACCAAGTCTTGCCCTTGTCTCCCTCAAAACATTGTGTAGTTTTCCCTGTCAGTCATCCCAACAGTCGACCGAATGCTCATCCAAGAAATTCGTATCTTTCATGAGCAAGCCATCTACTACCCAAAAATCCACTCAGCTCAGAAATTACGTAGAGATGATCAGCAAGCTAGCCTCCAAACCTTAGTGCAGTTTCCTTTCCCAGTAGCTCCTAGCAGCAGACTTCCAGTTCCCTCCAGGAATTGCATTGTTTCTGCTACCTGTGACCCAGCTGCCAACTACTAGTTCCTTCTGGGAATTGCGCAGTTTTGGTTTCCAATGACCCCACGACAGTTCCTCCGAAAAATTGCGCAATCTCTGCCTGTTGACCCTCGCAACCCGAAAATTGCACAAATTTAGCTTTCCAGCCCCTGCTGCCCGCTCATTCCGGAATTGTGCAGATCCTGCCTACCTTGCCTTCCTACAGCCCAGATTGTCCCTCCCAAAATTTGCTCAATTTTGCCTTCTAGCCAAGCCAGACCTCACAAACAATCACTATTGACTTGGATTTCCCATCTTCATCACTTAGTGACTCTTGCACAATTTTCATCAGCAGTGCCCGGAGCCATCATCCCACTTCACAACCTTCCTGCCTCTCCTGGTCACCTACATCCAAAATCATCATGTGTCATGGTAGACTAGGAGGTTTTGGATTTGATGTCATTTCGTCATGAGTGACTGCAGGTATAGGTACACCAAAAAACATGGCAAGACAACAACTGGGATGAACGAAGGGAGCACATGTAGAAGGACAGGTTCTCCAATGGACGAACAAACGAAGCATGTGAAGATATGTGCTCACGAACGGATGATCATGCAAAGATAAGTTCACGGATGGATGGATGAGCAAACATGAAAGATGTGCTCACGAACAGACGAATGGACGAACATGCATCTTTTGTGAACAGATGAGCCTGTCAAGCCTTCCAACATGCAAGCAAGAAGCAACATGCCTAAGCATCGTCAAGCGAACCAAAGACCATTGAAGACTTTGCACACTTTGCCATGCGAAGGTGAAGCTGTGATACACCATGAAGACATCCATCACCCAACAACACTGTAGCTCGACATGCACTCCAACAACAACACGAATGTACCAGCACTGTCATGTCGAGTCATTTCATGAGTCATGTCACCCACATATCCACTATGGGCTATGTTTTCAATCAATGTCATGTAACGTGGAAGTCCAAGAGACCCAGTTGTTGTACAAAGAATCATGTAAAGTCGAAAAGTCATGGAAGTCAAAACGTCATGAGGGTAGTCGGACAAACACAAGGGTCATTTTTCACCCTTGGCTATAAATACCCCCTCATTTGTACATGCGAAGGAATTTTCCACCTCAACTCCTCCCATGTAGCCAAGAGAGTCTGTAATATTTCCTTTGAGCAGTAAGTAGCAACTCCAACACCTCTCACACAGGGTTAGTGATGTATGGTGTAACGATGTGTCTTGGAACTTTTGCTTAATTCAAAATCCTACTACCAGGCCAACACATTTTCACACATGTATTGTAATTGTTGCAAGACTAATATTTAACACTTGTGATGCATGTTGCTTTAACCTGTGTTCTACATTTGAACTATTTCACTTGTTGTAATGCATAATCTGTTAATGGGAATGTGTTGTATATGCTATTAGCATTGTCTTGCCTGTGTAGATTACTCTCCCATACATCAGACATACCTTTCACATGGAACTTGTTGTAAACTACCATTGCACTCGCGTGGACTAATCTGCTGATTGTAATACATGTTATCTTCCCTTGTGTGTTGTGATTTCCACATCCGTGTGGACAACTCCGCCGGAAGTTGTGTATGTCTTGTTGTGTTGTGTGTTCCTAGTAGTGTTGGGACTACTCCCAATCGACTTGGAACTCACTCTCACCCTCTCCCTCGATAGTGAAAGAACCATTAACACAAGTGAAATGTACACTCACTAGGAACGCGAACCTCACTTCTTGAAGACAAATAAAACCACTTTCCTGTGCTGACAAGCAAGAGTTGAGGAAAATCCTTAAGATAATGGCAACTGGGCCATCGTACCGGATGGGACTCCCACACCAAACAGTGTGAGTTCTAGTTGGGACTTCATACCGACGTGATCCCCTAATGTTGGTGGATCCAACACCCTCAACAGTTTCCTATTGTTGAATTGGAGTAGGAATATACCTACCTTACTGATTCGTTTGGGCTAGGTTTTTTGTGGCCTTTGAATTTGTGAACCATATATTTTGTAGTCCTTTTTTTGCAATCTTAGTTTTCCTTTGTGTCCATCTAAATGAGAAAGAAAACCTCAATGCTTAACTGGTATATCCCCCTTAATTTTATTTCCAAGGCTAGCACAGGTTGTACTCGTAACCGTTTATGCCATTATAATCCTTTCATTGTTATCCTTCCTTCAAAAGAAATGTGCGAAACCTCTTAGTTAGCACTACTTTATTTGGGTGTCATTCTCTGGTATTCATCATGGTGTGAAAGAGAGAAGAAACACCTTATCCTGCTTAGACCTACCCATTATGCCCATGACTCTGGTTTCCCTTTGATGTTAGATCCTTGATTACATGAAGCTTATGCATGCAAAAACACTTCTACAATTGTCCGAGTTGGCGTTATGTAGACAAAGAATGTTGCTACAAAAATATTTATCTTTAAAAACTCTTATTTCACTCCATAATTTTACTCCTAGAGTCATTTGGCTCTGAGATCAAGTTCAAAATTTGCATGTATAATTATATGTAATACAAAAAAGGATGCAATGTTTTTAGCCCATTATTATTGTTCATAATCTCTAGATGAAGCTTGTGTGTTGCACTGTAGATATGAGAACAAGTTCATAGTATTGTATGAAAGCGTTCCTAGAAGTATTTTATGATTACACGATATGAGGTAGGATTTCCTTCTTATCATTAGGCACATTCAATGCTAAAGAACGTTCATAAGTTGAAAAAATTTATTTTGTAGTTTACCATATATATTCCATTATGAACAAGCGCATTTTTAGTTAATGTCAACACCCTTCAATTACGTGAGTTGTTGAGAAAATAGTTAGAATTACTAAGGTGTCAGAGTTATTGAATACACTGATACACTCTATTTTTCATGATACAGTCAAAATGAGCAAAGCCATTCTCACCGATATTCAAATATGTTCAAAACATGCCCGAGAAAAAATAAATTTTGTCTGGCTCAAATCATAGCTCCAACCAGAAGAAACTACAACAAAGGAATCAACATTTTGAATTGGTTCTTATTCAAAATAAATACATTTTTGAGACTGAGGTTCATTCCCATAAAAAACCAACACTTGATCATATTAATGAAGCCACTTCAAGAGCATATTTAAACGAATATGAAGTTTAGCTTTCACTACCCAAGCCCATCATCATTGCCTTGGGAAGAATTTATCAGCAACAAGAACAAAATCAGTCTTGGATATGAAAAACAAGTGTTCTTTCACATTCTAGACTACTCTAAGCTAATCTAGTTTTGTAGCATTGGATTTCATCAAGACTACTCATCCTCTCTTGCTCCACTTTCACAATCACATCAGATTCATAAATGCCAACATTGTGATTGAGTTAGCCATTTGAAAGATCATTGTTTTGATCTTCACCCTTATGAGCATTGTGGAAAACATACTCATCATTCAAACAATTTTTTTACACATAAGAATCCTACAAGAGATAAGATTCAGCTTAGACGGATCGCTTCTTTTCAATGGTCTTCAACGACTAAGAAGATATATAGTGATCATACCTCATATTTCATTCTTGAGTATTGACACATCATGCAATGAAGATATATTCATCTTTTCACCTTATATTTGGCATGGGGGAATCAATGGTCAACTATTGGATTCAAAGTTATATCAAGAATGTGTGAGTCACACCCTGAACTAAATCCTGAAGTTATAGCCTAGAACCAAAGTCATCTAAAGCTAGAGTTAGATTTGTAGCCAAAGACAAACTCATGTTACATGAACATGATTTGGTTGGTGGCCAATATTAAACCACCACACGTAGAATTATTTGGCTTTTTCTACCGACTTGAATAGTTTATAGTCATCTTTAGATCATTATCTGGGGGCACTTTCACTTCACCAAAAACTAGCTTCTATCCACATTCAGAATTATTCTAGAAACTGCTTTGGGCCTAATCCTAGAGTTGGTGGTTAGCCTTAAACCACCATCAGTAGAACACTTTGACTCTTACTACCTCATTTGGTTGGTGGTATTCCTTAAACCACCATTTCAGGGAGCACATCCAACCATTGGTTGCCATACAATTTTGTATTTTAGTTATGTACTTAGACTCATATACACCCATTTGGATTAGGGGGTCATCATGGTAACATAATCCTTGGGGTTATATAAATTTGGCACAATCACTTAAGTAGAAGATGAAAAAGCTCAAGTGAAGGCCAAGAGTCATAGAAGTGCAAGTGACCTCTTAGAATATGAAAACCAAGGGTCACGATATTTATATGTATGTTTCTGAATAATATGCATCCCATGTTTGATCTAATTGTTCTTTATTTCCGTGAGTGTTTCCTCTAAGTTTATATAGTCTTTTGTGCAAAACACTAATTGTTAAAGCTCATTATATTATATCAAAATATCAAAACTTGAGGGTGATGGAACATCTGTGAATGTCTTCATAAAATACTTTTCGGCCATCCTTAACTCGATTGGAGTCATCGAAGAGCCATGGAAATCATGTTAAGCTTAAGTATAGCTTTTATATGTAATATGAATAGTTGTGGCATAACATTCCTTCATGATCAACCAAAGAACTCAAGGTGGAAAACTAATACAAATTTTCATTATTTTCTTATGCAAGCACTTTACATCATTCTGAAAAAATTTCAAAATAATAATAACAATATTATTTTTATTTTTTTCCAAATTTATAAATTTATCTTTAATATTAAATGTGAAATATTCTACTCAATTATAAAATATTATTAATAAATTATAAATGATAATTTTTATCCACCACATTAACATTTAATTCCACCATTAATCACTTTTCACTTTTGTAAAATTTAAACTTAAACATAATGAAACTAACATCCACACGAATCCATCCATTGATCTTACACCTTAGGGTACTCCAACAAGTGGTTGGATAAGAGAAGAAGAAAGTTCCAATGGCAGGAAAGCATTGAAAGAAGAAATGGGAATCGTCTACAGAGGCGGAGGAATGGAATCTGAGTAAAAAATTCAAAAAATCTTGCAATATTAGTGTTTTATTTTTTTTTAATGGTAGAAATAGATTCAGCGCCATCAAAAGCCTTTACGACACCCAAAATATTGAAGTTTAACAACTATAACTTTGACTTAGAAAAATTCCTACCAAATTTTATCAAAATATGACCAGAATTTTCAAAAATGAAAAATATAATCTAGAGGATCTCCGTGCAAGCTGTTGGAAATTATCAATTACTTTCATTCGGTCCACTTTGTCATGTTTTTGGGCGATGGATAAGAAGTCATTAAACATACGAAGCAAAGTGATCGGGCAAAGTTACTTTTAACGGTACCAGAAAAGATTTTGAAGCATGGAATCTGAACTTTCAAGTGACTTTGAAAAAGTTGTGTTTTATTGGGTACCATATAGAAATCAACACCATGGGGCCATATCAATGGAACCCAACGAACAAATCACTTTTATAGATTGATGAGGTAAGTATATCGTATTTGATACATCAGCATAGATTAACTTAAACACTGAG
>APFE031738551.1:28776-59511 GCA_000404065.3 Pinus taeda
AAATTTATTTAGCAATTTTTTTTCAATAAATTACATAATTTCGGTATTCCATTTAATTTAGTTCACATGTTTTAAAGATTGTTTTAATGGTAAATGTGGCGAAAATTGTATTAAGAAGGGAAGCTTGTTCTTTTATCATTTGACACAGTGGTGGTTAACTTTTTTTTAAGGGATTATTCTATTTTTGCCATATTTTTTGCACTAAGTATCTCACAGTGGTATAAGGGAGAAATTCATGACCAATTGTGTAATGTAATGCCAAAAAAAATTAGAGGGACACAAAGGGACATTTCCATTGGTTAGAAGGGACGGAGAGCCAAAAGCCAAGGAATAATGCACAATACTAAAGAAGATTTGGAGGTCATTCTGAAGGACAAGAAGGACATGAAGAGCAAGAAGAACATATGGGAGACCAAGAGGATTCAAGATTTGGGGATGCTCTTGATAAGATCACCACTACCCAAGAAGCAATGATGCAACTTCTCATCAAAATGTCTCGCGCACAACTCAAAAATTCTAACCAGGAGAGAAATATTGGAGAAGATGGTTCACATTCCAATGCAAGTGGCCATATATATGCACATACCAACCCCTATAATAGCCCACACATTTATGGAAATAAGCCAACTATGCCTCCATTTTTGGATGATTCCTCCAGGGAGTAGGAATCCTTTGTATCCATAGCAAGAACAATCACAACTTGGATGAGGGAGTACCAAACACTACCTCTTGAAGTAAAGACGACCTTGACCATAACTGATTATTATTTTATGAGGAGCAGCCAATAGAGGAAGGCAACAACATATGGAGATTCTTAGCCAAACTAGGATATGCAGAAGGTTGTGTGGAAAGTAACTCTTCCCTATTTTGATGGATCGAGAAAATGTTCAACTAGGTCATGGGTGTAGAAGTTGGACACATATTTCCATATTAACCCCATGTGTGAGATGGATAGTATCAAATACACCACATCTTAATGGAGAAACACACGAATTGTGGCAACACAGAATAATCACACTAGGGAATGCGAGCATCACTTCCTATACAGAGTTCACACAAAGGTTAATAGAGAGGTTCCTTAAGAAGGATCCTGAGTTGCACTTTAGGGAGTTAGCTCAATTTCGGCAGATAGGAAATGTTGAAGCCTATATCACTAATTTTTAGAGATTAGCTCTGATGTTCACTAACCTTTCAATAGCTCGAACAATTATGTTGTTTGTAGAAGGTATGTCAAAAGCCTTGCATGGGTGGGTAAGAGGCTACAAGCCCACATCCTTACAAGATGCAATTAGTAGGACAAGGGATATATAAGATGCAGTACCAAAGACTAGGTCCTCCCGCAAACTAGCCTTTCCTCAAAAGGGAAAAGAGATCAGGAAAATGTAAAAGGAGTGTTTAGGGAAGAACCAGCTGGCCCTTCTCCTATTAGAAGCCTTGGGTGGCAGAGCATCAATGTACTAAGGGAAAGGCCCACTATATCAAAGTATTTTCTCATAACAAGGATGAGGGACAAGAACTAGAGCAGGAACAAGGAGAATCACAAGGAATGGGGCTAGAGAAGTTATAGGAGGAGACTCATGAAGGAGTCATTGCCTCACTTACATGAGTTTTGAGGTATCACACTCTTTGGATCAGGGGTACCATAATGGGGCAAAAGGTGACCATGTTGATTGATGGTGGGGCCTCCCACAATTTCATTGATGCAAAGTTTGTAGCAAGAAGGGGATTGACAATTAGAGAATTTGGAGGATTTACAATCCTATTTCTAGAAAGAAAGAGAAAAAATTCATGTCATGCACCCAAATAGTTCTCAACATGAGTGTAACAATGGGAAACTACATAGTTACCTATCACTTCTTAGTAGTAGATTTATGGGACTTCCATGTGGTATTAGGGGTCTAATTGTTGTATTCTATTGGGACACATAAAATGAACTATGAATAGTTGGAATTTCCATTTATAGGGCTAGATCATAAGAGGGTGATGCTAAGAGGGATGCAACCGTACTTGCCCAAGATCGTGACATCCAACAAAATAGAGGTAGATCTTTGGCATGGGGATATCGTGTGGGTAGTAGAATGTTCGAGTTATGGAGAGAAAGCCAACAAAGTGGGCATAGAGAGTATCCTCCTAACATCATGATATTATTATAGAAGCACCAAAAGGTTTTTTGGAGATATACCACTAGGCTGACCACCAGATAGAGGATTTGAGCACATCATTGAACTAGAGGAAGGGGTCCAATTTGTCACCACTACCCATTATTGACATCCCAAGACATACGAATGAAATAAAGAAGTCCATCCAGGAGTTGTTGGCCTTAAAACACATCTGGCATAGCTCAAGTCCTTTCACCTCATTATTAGTATTGGTTAAGAAGGATGTGTCCTTAAGGATGTGTATAAACTATCAAGCACTAAACAAGAAGACTATCAAAAATTGATATCCTACCCCAAGCATTGACAAACTGATGGATGTGATGAAGGGGGCCAAGTACTTCTCAAAGATTGATCTTTGCTCAGGATATCACCATATCAAAGTTTAGTAGTAGGACATCTCAAATACAACTTTGAAATGTCACTATGGACACTAAGAATTCCTAGTTATGCCCTTTGGGTTAAACAAAGCCCTGATACATTTTAGTCTTGTATACGCCATGTGTTAAACAAGCAGCTACGTAGATTTGTGTTTATACTCTTGGAGGACATCCTCATTTACAATTGAATGTGGGAGGAGCATCTATAACATTTGGTTGAGGTGTTGGCAATTCTAGAGGCACAACAATTCTATGCCAAAATTTCCAAATGTGAATTTAGCCTGATAGAGATATTGTATCTAGGACACGTGATTGGAGGCCTGGGTGTCAAAGTGCATCAAGAGAAGATTAAGGCCATTCTTAATTGGCCCACTCCCAAGAATGTAATAGAGTTGAGGAGATTCTTAAGTATCTACACTTATTATAGAAGATTTGTCCAAGGGTATTCACAACTAGTATCCTCGCTTACCGATCTCACTAAGAACAGGACCTTAATATTGTCAAAGGAAACACAGAAAGAATTCGAGAAGCTTAAGAAAGTGAATATTTCATGTCTGGTTCTAGCCTTGTCAGACTTCTCTCAGCCATTTGAGTTGGAGTGTGATTCCTCTGGGGAAGGCATCTAGGCCGTTCTGGCACAGGACCATCACCTGATTGATTTTGAGAGTAGGAAGCTCAAATATTATGAACATACGCATTCTATCTATGATAACGATATGCTGACAATTATGCATGCATTGGACAAGTTTCTCCCATATCTAGTGGGAAACCAGTTTAAGGAAAAAATAGATCATGACAGTGTTAGGTACTTCCTGGATCACAAGGGGTTGAATGAGAGGCAACAAAAATGGGTAAGAAAGATCTAAGACTATAACTCTAAGATGAAATATGTCAAAGGAGAGAGAAACATAGTAGAAAATCCCTTATCTAGGAGATCAACTATCTTTTCTCTCATAGACTTGCAGCACATTGTAAGTCCCATATTTTGGTGGAATATTTGAACAACTAGACGGATTGAGATCCTTGATGGGTAGTCACAAGATGGATGATACAAGGCTGTCAATAGGATTATCTATTACAAATAATGAATCTATTTAGTAGTAGAGTCTGAGATAAAGGTGAAGATCATATAGGCAACCCACAACTATTCCCTAGCAAGACACTTGAGGTTTGTGAAGGCATAAGACTGTTAGGGATAGGTTCACATGGAAGGGCCTTAAGGAGGATGTTATCAGATATATTCAAGAGTGTAGTACCTACCAACAGAATAAGGTAGAACACACACACACACACCCAATAGGTTTGCTACAACCACTACAAGAAAAAATTACATTGGTGAGGGGCAAAAAATGTCACCATAAGCTCATTGGTGACAGTCAAAAGAGCATTCGTCACCAAAAATTGAACGTCACCAAAGGTGGCATCGCTAAAAGTATAGGTGTTGTAATGACATACAAAGTCCGTCACCAATAATGATTTATAATGAAGGATAGTGACCGTCACCATTTCATATGAGCAATGGTGACGAACCATAGCCTCCGTCACAAAAAATTGAACGTCACCAAAGGTGGCGCCGCCAAAAGTATAGGTGTTGTAGTGACATTCAAAGTTCGTCACCAGTAGTGATTTATAATGACGGATAGCGACCGTCACCATTGCATATGAGAAATGGTGATGGACCATAGCATCGGTCACCAAAAAATGAACATCACCAAAGGTGGCGTCGCCAAAAGTATAGCTGTTATGGTGACATTCAAGGTTCGTCACGAATATTTATTATAATGACGGATAGTGACCATCACCATTTCATATGAACAACAATGATTTATTGTGATGGATATTTAATGGCCGTCATTATTGGTGCATATATATTGTGATGTTTGTTGACCATCACCAAAAGCTGCATTGTTAGAAGTATAGGCATTGTGGTGACATTCAAGGTCCGTCAAGAATAATGACTATAATGACGGACAATGACCATCACCATTTCATATCAACAACAATGATTTATGGTTACAGACCTTTGAGGGTCGTCACTATTGATGCGTATATATTATGGCATTCGTTGATCGTCACCATTTCATATTTTTGGTGAGGGTCGAAATATGTCACCAAAGCTCATTGGTGATGGTCAAAAGAGCCCCTGTCACCAAAAATTGATCGTCACCATTCCATTTGGATGTTAGGGCATGATGGAATTGAACCACCAACCTCCTGCTTGTAAAGCAGGTGCTCTTCCATTGAGCTAGTACCCTTTAAAGAATTATACTTTTAAAAATTAGACCTTGGAACTTCATAAATTGTAAATTCTACAACTTTCAATAAATTAAAATCTCAACAATATTTTACTAAACAAGCAAAGCAACATCAAAGTTGCAGGTCCCTACCTAATGGTTATTGAAGTTATGAAAAGTGGGTGGAGGAAAAAATAGTTTTGTATAATAGAATCAGTATGTTCAGTTGAATACTCAATTAGAAGTGAAAATATGAAGACATTTATAACCTATAAATGACCTATAACTAGCAAATGCACCAAATATTGCAAAGGAAATGTCATGAGTGGATAGCATATGGAAGAAGAGGAGGTAGGGACTTGGAACCATTGTACATATTGGCATGCCTTAGCACTTGGCACATCTTATCTTGTTTGACATGTCTCCATACTATCTGGCACATGTTAACATGCCTTAGCATTCCCTAACACACCTTGGCAGTCATGACCTCACAACTCGCATTACATTTTTCCATGACTTGGGAACCTTACATTCACTAGAACACCTTGGCACTCCCTATTTGTCATTCCCTTTGTTATCCTCCACAATGTCCCAGGCTGATGAGGAGATGGATGGAGCTAACCACAAACCAAGCTTTTAGTTAGGTAGCTAGCCCTACCAAACCAGAGAGGGCTTTCTCTATGAAACCACAACCAAGAGATGTTTGGAATGTAAATAATTTTAGGCTAGACAGCTAGGATCAAGTGGGTTTTTGGAAAATTTAGGGACTTGGAACTCTGTCCACTGGTGTCTTTTCTGGCACGGAATTTGTTAAGAAGGCAGGGACTTGGAGCTCTATCTAGGATAAAGCACCTAACATGCATGATAGAATCTCCCTAGAATAGATTACCTCCTACCTAGAAGGGTGTCCCCTACTCAAAATATAGAACCCTTCTCTACTATGCTTTTTTATTAAAGATAAATCTGTGCATAAAGTAGTACTAAGAAAAACACCTAAATTAAGAAAAGTGAGCATCTAAGTCAAGCTATAAAAGTATACTAAATATGGCTTTATATAAGTTTGGGAAACACTAGAAAAGCATGCTTACATACAACAACCATAAGATGCCTAAAATCGATGTGATTCTTTCATCGTTGCTATACTCTCACAACAATACTGGAATCTATAGCATGTACCCAAAGGTTGTATGCATCTGCTGAAGGTGTAGATTGAAAGGATTTGCTGAGATGAAGTACTATTGAAGGAGAAACACCTTCAAAACAATAGATAAAGTCTACTATGAATTCAATCCATTTGCACATAGACCAAGGCTTCTACTGGGTACACTTCCCCCGTTGAATGGAAACTGCAATGTATTATAGTGCTGCTGAAGAAAAAACACCTTTAGTGCAACATAGATAAAACTCTAATAGATATTGTCATTGCGGCCTCGGTTGTAGATGATCTCATCAATATAGGTAATAAATTCGTAATTGAAAAACCAAAAGGTGAGATGCATAGATCATTTGAAATGATAGATTTGGGAATACTTTATTATTGTTTAGGAGTGTTAGTATATAAAATGCAAGGTAGCATGTTGCATCTATATGCCACAAGCCAAGGATGCGAAGAAATACATAAAATATTAAATAACATGGTATAAGTCGATTGCAGGTTCTTTTGAAACACGAATGGAATTCTCCTTGTGTGGGTTCTAATCTAGTGGGTGTAACTCTAAATAAGAAATTGATAGTTGTGGGGTTGGAATTGTCTCACAATTCATGAAAAGTCCCAAATTTGTTCACTAGAAAGAAGCAGATCGAGTCATCAGGTTTATGGAATTGAAAACCTTATTCACGGGAAGATAACTTGAAATTAGTCAGGCATACTATTTCTTTTCTTCTTGTACGTGTGTGCTTTGAAAATATAATCACATCCAAAGTGTTCGGCATGGAATCCCCCAAGGCATGTTTTGGGGCTCAAAGCCCAAGTTTTGATCGAATCTTGTTGTAAAGCTTCGTGAATTGCGGGCATGGGACATGAAAGTATGATAGAATCACAGGGTTGTCCACCCTAGTTTTGTAATGTAATGTCGGCTGGATAAACTTACCCATGGTCCGCGAACCATGGGATTATATAAATACAGCGAGGCTCTAAGTGTAAAAGGAGATAGATAATAGTAGGGAAGAAGTCTAAGGGATTGAGTCATAAGTTGAAGTGTGTCTTTGGGTCGTAGAGTAGGAGAAGGCTCTGAAGCTGAGTGCACAGAGGCCTAATAGTTCGCAGCTGAGTACGCGGACCCCTGCAGCTGAGTGCATAGTGCAAGTCAAGTCTGTATTCAAGG
Source organism: Pinus taeda (assembly GCA_000404065.3). Lineage (NCBI taxonomy): Eukaryota > Viridiplantae > Streptophyta > Pinopsida > Pinales > Pinaceae > Pinus > Pinus taeda. The sequence continues at coordinate 35,871 of APFE031738551.1, forward strand.
AAGGAATTAATAAAGAGAAGTTTTATCATAATTTTGTGTATCTATTCTTGGTTTAATGCATGTTTAATATAATTTGCAAATATACTATTTATTTACTGCGCACACTTGTATGAATGGTTTATGTTGTTAAGTATAACTTAAAGCACACAAGTAGGCTAAAATAATAAACTAACATTGGAATACCAGTAAGGTCTTGGGTAATAACGCAGAAGCACGATGTTTAGCCCCTAAGTAGGGTTGCGCAAAGGTAGTCTATTAGGCTGTGAGGTACGGAAAAGTGCACGAAGCAACCTACGCGCAGGGTAAAAACGTGGACCACTTGAACTCATCAAACATCTCTAGGGTGCGGAAACCTGGTTCTAGCACCCTCCCATACTACTTCAGGTGAGACCTCAGTCCACGCTTTACGGATTGTTGCTGAAAGGGGCAGTAGTACTGGGATTTGTTTGGCTAACTTAACTTTGAACTTGCGTTAGGCCCCAATAAGCCAATAAATGGTTCCGTTGCCAAGACCGGGATCTGCATAGAGATGTCTGATGTCGTATCATTGGAATTCAACAAAGATTCACAAGTTCGCGCCGCAGGAAAATAGGAATCCGTGACTATCAAAGGAAGAGTGATTAGATTGCTGCTTATATATGAGAATCCATAGAATTTTCTTTACATCCTTCCCCTCTAAGTTGTATGAGTGGATTGCAAAGCTAGTAGACAGTCAGGGAAGGTGTAGGCTCCACAAACCTATTGCGTGGACTCCAGAGTTGGTGTGCAAACTGGAAGCATCGGAACATAAGTTCACGTGCACTGTGGATCACTGGATTGATTGAAATATAGGAGGATTTATCACCGAGTTCGCGGTAGATACTTCAGTCAGCTATAACGAGGTAGAACAACGCTTCCTCAAAGTATCGCGAGGTAAGTACGTTAAATATTTGAACACTTGGATTAAAATGCTACTGTGTGAAAAGCGGGTTATGAAAATAAATTGATGTTTGGGGATATGTGAACTGGGAGGATCTACAGAAATGAAGGTAGAATAGAACTAGAAACTATCCCCTTGATTCCACTTCCACGAGAAAGTGAGGAAGAGCTCGCGAAGGTTTCACCAAGAAGTGCGATCAGTTTGATAAAGCGGTGAATTCTACACATACCACTTCCACTTACACCACTGCCAGTTTCACCATTTTCACCCTCGTCTTTTCCCACACCACCTCTGCCACCACCACAGTTCAATATGGCAAGCACGATAAAGTTGTCTGTATTCAAAGGAGTAGGGAATGAAGATATGAACCAATTTTGGTTCTTGGTGAGGGCTGTATGGGAAGCGCAAGGAGTCATGGATGACAATATAAAGAAAGCAATGCTGGTCAGCACTTTGTAGGATCACACACTGACTTGGTACATTAAGAATTCCAATGACAATCTGAACATAGGGATCACGGATATCTAAGCTGCGCTAAACAAGAAATTTAGGAGGCCAAAATCAAAGACACGGTCGATCATTGGATTTAAGGAAATCGTGATGCTTCTAAGTGATACCCCTTGGAAGCTGGATAAGAGATTGAAGTGTACAATTCGTGAAGCCAATATGACCTTGACAGATGGGAAACACCACACATGGTTTGTAGCATTGCTAATGCTACATCTAAGGAATGCGTTGTCATAGTAGAAGCTAACCACTCTTGGAGATCGCAATGGGACTGCACGAGACCTGGATACAAGATCCTAACCTCGGAGTTCAACAGATTGACACGTAGTTGAAAAACTTGTGCCTTGAGATGTAGAGTTTGAAACAAGACAAGACAACTCGCCCAGAAGCACGTGAGGAGGTATGGTGCATAAAGTGCAAGGACTAGGGACATGGAAAGGACCATTGTCCAGTCTTCATGAACTACCTGCCAGGAGGAGGACCAATGCCATTGAGACTGGAGGCATAAGTAGGACTGAGCACGACGCCTTCATTATGGTGCACAATTTTTCAGATAGGAGTGAAGGATGCTATAGATAACTGTCATCTATTATAGAAGTATACACATAATTACTAGCAATTGTTCTATAATTTCTATAGGTCAGTAGGCCACGATGAGCTTACATGTAGAAGTTCTAAACTGATGATGGATTAGATTCCTACCTACAGAGTTCAGACTGAAACATGGGCCCGTGATCAAAATGAAGGGATGGCGTGCACTGGATTACAGGGGCGCGGACAAGGTCAAGGTGGAATGGGACTAGGAAGAGGTCATATACAACTGATATGCTACAATTACAGAGGACCGGGGCATTATGCCCGTGAATGTACAAATATGATGAGACCATCATGCTTATATTGTACCTAGTTTGATCATGAGACAAAGGACTGTCCCATGCTAATAGCGAGGTTGCGCGATAAAGGAGCACTCCAACCTCCCCCAACTCAGAACCTGTAAATGGTGAGGCTTGAGCTGCACGAGGAAGACCTAAATATAAATATCGTGCTCCGAAGTGTTATCATGATAGGAGATGACAAAGGTAAGCAGCCCGAAGAGAGTGCCTGGGTTTGCAAGGCTCCAAAAAAGGAACCATAATTTGATTTAGAGCACGCTGAGGTGACATTCATGGAAGCTAAGAAGAGCTTCGCGGAGGCCTCCACTTCAGGAAGTAAAGAAAAATTGGAACCAGAAATGGATCCATCAATGCTCACTACATTTCTGGAGACATGCATGAAGTTGCTAGATGATTACAAAGCTGTGAAGGGACTGCAAGAACTCACAACTAGATGTGCTAGGACCACGCCAGGAGAATCGCGCGTAGTCTGGAAGCTCGGGAAGTACACAACGCGAATAGGAAGAGATATTAGATTGACCGCGCAGATCGGGGAATATGAAATGGATCAAGTGATTTTGGATCTAGGATCAGATGCGAACGTCTTGCCAAAGCAGACGTGGGAGTGCATGGGCAGGCCTGAGCTACAATGATCTCCTATTCAATTGCAAATGGCAAACCAGCAAAATATCGTACATATGGGAAGATTGTAGGGACTAATGGTAGATATTAAAGGTGCGAGCACGATAGTAGATTTCGAAGTGATAGAGATTTTTGATGATAGCAATCCCTATCCCACGCTACTAGGAATAGATTGGGCCACTGACATGAATGGAGTGATAGTTCTAAATAAGCGCAAGATGATTTTTGAGAAACAGTCACTGCGCATAGTGGTACCTTTAGACCCTACGGAAGGATCACGCTACATAGAGCCAGTGCGCGACTACGATAGCGACGACGATCTAGACTGTATCTACAAGATAACTACGTGGGAGTAGGACTAGGTTAATCCAACAGGAGATGGCAGACTCTCGTGGGAGTGTGAAAGCTCTTGCACCTTAGATTCAAACGAGGAAATAGAACGATGGGAGAACCAGTTACACAAGGTAACCATGCTCAACTGTAACATGATGGAAAGGTCGCTGCATTGTGTGGCAACAAAGGTAAGAGATTTGCCTATGTATGATGGGCTGAGCAAGGTGGATGATTTCCTGAACAAATTTGAAAGAGAAGTACCAGAATAATAGCGTTTCGACGCTCTGAAATGCGTATTGCACGTTATGCCTGTAAGATGGTGGGGTATGCATAAAAGAAGTTTTGAGGATTGGCGCAAATGAAGAAGGATGATGCGCATGTGGTTTGGAAAGCCTCAGGTGCAGATGAAAGCCAAGTATGATGGATGAAATAGCCCACGCACCCACCTTTCCAGATGGGTACAAGCGTATGGTGCGCAACCTGCACGAATGCACACCGTCCTCATGATAGGAAACACAACCAACAAGTAGGAGCGGGCGAGACAATGGCATGAACAACCACTCCATTTGGGACTAGGAGGTATGCTAATGCCAAGCGCGCAGAAGGTTATTTGTGTGGAAGACTTTGAAAAAGTGTGCGAAGTACTGAACAGGGTCCACAATGCAAAATGGACTGAATAAGACCTACGTGTACCAGTGGTTCTATGGGTGTATAGGACCACGCACAAGAACCTAACAACGCAGGCATCGCTAAGGCTAGAATATGAGATGAACATTGTAAGCCCTCTAGTACTTGAAAAGCCTAATCCAACACTGGTAGGGATGGTGGTTCACGGAACCTTGGAAGCTGAAATCCAACAGGGAAACCTTAGATCCAAGAACTTGAAGAAGAAAGGGTATGGTTAAGAAAGAAAAGCACTCTAGTGGACACGGAAGTCAAGAAGCTGGAGGATGAGATAAAGGAAGATTTTCTCGCCGAAAAAACTAGGATGGTAAGGCAAGGTGTGTATGATCATGCTAACAAGTTTGAGAACTATTGCCGCAAATTGATTAGTCTGATGCCTTGGCTTGGACTGCATATTGCTAAGCATAGTGACCAGGGTAGTGCGTTGCAAATGCTAAAGTGCACGATGCCGAGTGTAACAATAAAAGGTGGGGATTCTCTAGGAACCATGATGGAGGGTAGGATGGAACTCTACATGGGTGGTGCAGCCACTTGAATAGCTGAAGGAAATATAGTCTTAGTGCTCCAAGTAATTGAATGGAAGCGCGGGACTATAAACTACTTTGCCCAAAAGCTGCGCGAGGTTGGATTCGCACGCAGAAACACAAAGTCACAAGGTCCGTGACTGGGCATGGGGGGATGCGCTGCCACATGAGTTGGTCAGAAAATGATCGTTGAAGTCACTATTCACGATGGGATGCTCGACTTGAGGCCAAATGGAGCGGGTGACAGGCATTTAAGATGCGATTTATGGGCAAGATTTGGGAAAATCTGCCACCAAGAAAACATTAATGAATCAGAATTGGGAGGAACGGTCAAATTTGAATTCAAAAATCGCTATAAAATACAAAGGGCTACCCAAAAAACAACACTTGGTCATTTCTGAATTGAGCGATTGAGCAGAAGCCTGAGTGTTGTGAGTTGAGCGTTGATTGAGCCCCTGAGTTCGCGAGTGCTATATTTCCAGATGAATATGATGGAAACTACTCAGGTTGTTATGGACATAACAGAAATGACTGCCGAGGAGGCCGCGCAGGCCCTAACTATGGGGGATGTTCTAGAAGGTGCCAAGATTATGGCAGAAATATTGAAATCACCGCACATGCCAAGACCCAAGAAGGACAAACAAGTAATGGATCCCGCACGTGTGTCCCCACAGAACCCACTGCGTAGCAAATTGTCGATGGAGGAGAAAGGGAAATCCATCGCTATAGAAACAGATGAAGAAGAAGAAGATCTACAGGATCTTATCATCGTAGAAGAAGAAGATGAAGGCATGAAGGTAGATACTCACCCTACGCACCTTGTGACAAAACTACCTGCCTATGTCCCTCCGCGAAAAGGGAAGGCCAAAGTGCCCAAGGACCTAAATGAGACCAAGAGCTCGCTCCAAACCCCGCTCCTCCCAGATGGCATTATGGTTGAAGGCATGCATATGGGTCGCATGCCAAGCCTGAAATTCAAAGATTGGGACCTTGATGACCACGAGAAGTTCCCTCACCTTGAGACTAGAAACCTCATGAAGCAGAACATCGTGGGGGTTGTGACAACAATAGAGTCACGGAAGTGGGTGCGTGGAGTGGAAAAGGTCGGGCTGCTGAACCTACTCTATGTGCTGCATTTCCACCGTGCCCCAATAACCATTTTCATCATCAAACAGTTGCTCTGCCTCCTGCATGATGGGTGTTTATGGCTGGAGGAGCCCATCCCCATCATGGTAGACTTGATTCATTGTGTCTCCCAGCTTCCATACAAAGCAGAGGACCCCGCGGCTATATCGGAATGGAAGGGTAGTGATTTGGCCATCGCGGAGGCCATGAAGAAGTACAAGCTAGAAAAGAAGAAGAGGGGCTACGCCATCTCCAACATCAAGGACAAAGTAGTATGTGTGGCAACCCAAATCCTTGTAGGAAAAGTTATGCGCAAGTGCCAAGCAGATGAGGTTCCTACGTCAGTGGTCACACTGGCCAAGCAGTGCGCGGAGGGGGTCTAGTTTAACTGGTCGGAATTCCTCTGCATGAAATTTTTAGAGAATTGCCGCGAAGCCTAGGAATAGGGCAAAACATTCCTCTATGCATGATTGTTGATGTCCATCATGCTCGTAGTTGGGGAATTACCAAAGGATAATCAATTCCCCATAATTGATAGAGATTTACCAGAGGCCACAAAGTACGCTTCGATGTAGGCCGCGAAGAATGCTAAAAGGATACACGACAACAATACCTTCTGGGTGTTCATGGATATGAACATCAGAATGTGAATCAACCATAAGCCACGATTGTCACCCATGGTTTACAATAGTCTGCAGAGTTTGCAGAATTTAAGGCAGACATGCATAACATATGTATCAGGGCGTGTAAGGACTCGACGAAGTAGTGGACAAAGCCATCCTTTACAGCCACCGATGATGCCATTTTCAATGTCTTGGAGGCATGATTGTCAAAATGGCACACCCCAGATATTACAGAAATCGAGAAGTCGGCAGCACAAAAAAAGAAAGATGAGGCCAAGCTGTGCATCACACAGTTGGTCAAAAAACGAAGGAAGGAAACAGAAGTAGCAGAAGTGCAGGCAGCACGAGACGGGTCATAGAAAGTAGCCGAGCAGGAAAAGGCCACAGTAGCAACAATAACACAGGAAGCAGCCGCGAAGGCGAGTGAAGGCCAAACAATGCCTTTGCAGGGTCAGGAAGCAGAGGAAGCAGGAACAAAAGAAGGAGGCACGAACCCAGTATCTGTGTCAACACAGCTGAAGTGCCAACACCCAGCAGAGTGAGTAGGGTCGCTCAAGAAGGTCAAGTCCTCGAAATTGTCCATTGGCCCAATCACCCTAATCGAGGGTGATCTGCATGACATCGGCGAGATGGTGCACGATGTCACGAATGAGGCTCTCTAAGATTTCATGCAAGAGAACCAGATTGTGTTGGGGGCCCTCAGAGCACAGTTGCAGGAATTATAGGCATGCCCCCCTCAAGTTGGTACCCTTTCGACCAACCTCGCAGTCGAATCCACAGCAGCAGAGAAGATGTTGCGCGTGCGGATGACGAACACAATAGTGTTGCTGGAAGGAGCACTAGTGACATCAAATGAGGGCAATAGGCCTTTGGTTGGCACGCTGAAAGGTCTCGGTGTTAATCTATTTGCCCTTCCGCGCGAGACATTATATGTGTTGCAGGAAGGGATAACTGCAGAGCTGTGAGATAGGGAGAGCTACGCGCTCCAAGTCCTCAATGAGCATAAAATAAATATGGAACAACTAAGCTTGCAACACAATGAATTGGTGTCGCAAAATCAACAACTGGTGCAGGTGATAGATGACGCTTGCCGAAGTGTCCCGAAGCTGGCCATCCCACCAGATATACTAGCGGAGGCACAGATCCACAAGTTAGTAGTAGGGGTCAGCGAGGACAAGGAGGAAATGACAAAGGTTTAGCTGGAGCCGAATCTTCAAATCACCGAACTGCAGTTAAAGGCGCAGCCATCCACTCCCCTGTAAGTTAGAGAACAATGTGCTAGCGCTATCACAGCGGGATTGGAGGAAATCGGAGTTGCAGTGCGAGACTACGCCAGCATGTTGGAAGAATCACTTGAGGTCCTCACAACTCTACAGGAGGACCCCAACATATAGCGCTTAGAGACAGAGGTGCGAGAAGTCCAACAACAGTATGATAGTGTCCGAGGAACTGTGCAAACAGTGGTCCTCACCTAGAGGCTTGCGTGGACGCAGCAGGCTAAAGCGCTGAAGGAGTAGGTGGACACGACATGACATAAGGAAGCAGTCCTAAGAGTGCATGTCCAGCCTTGGATCGACGAGGCCTTCACCATCATGGTTACAATAATAATCATAGTCAAGCAAATTCACGTGCATACATTGAAATAAAAAAATCACAAAGTGGAGGAATAGAGCATACCTTTTATTTAGAGAAACCATTATTTGGAGTAGCCAACTTCAAAGAGTCATTAAAGATCTTCACCCCTCTGTTTCTTGCAATTAGATATTGCACATATACAAATAACATATATACCTAATCCAATACTTTGTGAAACCCATTAGCATTACCACAATCAAAATAAAATTTATAAACATAAATCAAACAATAGATAATGATATGATGGAAAATGCATCAATTGGTCAAAATATACCATGATATAAAGATACATCATCGTTCCTTAAGCTCTTTGTTTCTCCTCTTGAATTTTCAGCTTGGCCACTTCCTAGATCAAGGTTAACCTCACACAAGATCGAAGTATAATTGAGCTCTCTCGTCTTCTAGTTCTGTGTTTAATTTTGGATCTATTTGTATCTCTATATCTCACTCTTCTCCTTTTATTTGTGTTAGATTATATAGGTTCATTTTATCCTCCGGGAGAATTTATTTGGTCACCTAGGGGCTTGAGAAGTTAGAGAACTTCTATACTAATTTATCTCTAGCCAACTCATACACAAATAAGTTAATAGTATCTCCTCAGGAATGACAAAATATAGAAACTTTTACAATGGTCCCTCCCTATAGAAATGATGTAGACACCTTAGGCTACTACAAAATTGAGAATTCTTGCCCTTGTTGGAAGTGCTCCCTGCACTGAAAACCCAGCTAATAAGAACCCTATATATATCTATATATATAGATATAACTAATTTCTTCCTTATTCATTTTTTTCTAAAATATCCCATCCTTTTCCCCCTCGGGAGTAGTTACAATAGTTACTAATTTCTGCCCCAATAAACCCCCTAAATTTTTGAGTTCCAACAGCTACTAATTTCTACCCCAATAGAACTCTAGTCACAAGGATACAATGAACCTATGCGCATTTAAGGAGTTATAGTGCATCATCCTCCCCTTTTTTTAGAATCTTGAACCTCTTGTTTTAGATGAATGTAGTTTAGTAAACCTAATGCGTTCATTCTCAGTGATTCAAGTGTTGTATGACTCATGCAGTGCTTTCCATTTTACTAGATACAACTTATAATTTTTTGATCTAGTGGAAATAAATTTGGTGTCCATCACTTTCTCAATATGTTCTCTCTTTTTATATGGTAATTGTCTATTCCATTCCCCAAACACATATTCCTCAACAACTTCTTCTACCCCTGCATGATAGGTATATATATTTGTGACATTAAAGATGGGTTTGATGTCGAAATATTTAGGTAGGTCAACCAAATAAGCATTTTCATTGATTTGTTTCATGATATTTCATGCACTAATCTTCTTTGGTTTTAATTTATGGTAAGTTCCTTTAGGGAAACTCTCCTTTATTAGGTAAACCATGACTTGTTCACCCTTTTGGTACATGTTTTCTCTCATATGCAAATTTGCCTTGGTTTTGTACGCCTCATTTGTGTTTTTCAATTTTAGTCTGAAATCCTTTTGCACATCATGCAAATGCTTCACAAAATCTTAATTTGTTTGACTAACTCGTCCTCCCTTGGGAAGGTCAATTAGATACACTATTCCTTGTGTATTGGCTCCATAAACAATCTGAAAAGGAGACTTACCTGTATAATTATTAATGTTGGAATTGAAGGAAAATTCAACGTGCGCTAAAACCATGTCCCATTTTGGATTTTTTCCAACTAAGCTCTGAAGAAAATTTCCCAAATTTGGTTTCACTACTTCTATCTACCCATCTGTCTGAGGATGATAGGTTGAAATATAATATGCTATCAAGTTCTTGCCATAATGTTCTCCAAAAATTGCCAAGAAATTGTGTATCTCGGTCACTCATGATTGTCTTGGGTAGTCTGTGTAGGTGCACTATCTCGCTGAAGAATAATTCATCCACCTTGCTTGCATCATTTGTTTTCTTACACATAATGAAGCAGGCCATTTTGGAAAATATGTCCACAACTACAAAAACATACTCATTTCCCCTTTGAGTGTGGGTTAATCCCAAAGCAAAGTCCATGGAAAGATCTATCCATGGCATTTTTGGTACCCACAAGGGTTTATAAAATCTAGTGTTCTGCTATCCACCCTTAGCAATTTTAAAAATTATGCATGAAGAAACATATTTATTGACATTCTTCCTCATCTCAAGCCAAAATAATTTATAGCTTAGCAACCTATGTTTTTGTCTCTATGAAAATGAACACCCAACGCATTTGAGTGCACTTCTCTAATTATTTTTTCTCAGGGAATGCAAAGTTGGAGTTCCTTAAATAGAAATCCATCAACTATTTTTTTTCTTCTAAAAATACCCCTACATGCATGTGTTGGACTGTTGAGAGCCTCGATTATTTAACTGAAGTAAGGATCTGCAACATATTCCTCCTTCATTACTTCAAACCCAAAAACCTCATTAGTCATAGTGACAAGTAGGTGATGTCTCTACGTAAAGCATCAGCTGCAATATTTGTTTTTCCACTTAAATGTTGTACTACAAATGTATAAATTTGTGTGAAAGAGACCCATTTAGCATGCTTATGGGACAACTTAGTCTAATATTTTATATATTTCAATGCTTGACTGTGAGTTAACAATATAAATTCTTGGTACAAAAGGTAGTGTCCCCATTGTTTCAAGGTTTGGACAATTGGATATAGTTCTTTATCATAGGTACCATACCTTTTTATTACATTATTTAGTTTCTCACTTAAAAAGGAAACTGGTAGGCCTTCTTTACTTAAGACCCCTCTAATTGCTATAGTTGAAGCATCACATTCAATGGTAAACACCTTATCAAAATCTGGTAGGGTTAGAATGGGGGCCTCGATTACTTTTCTTTTGAGATGTTCACAACTTCTTTCATCTGCGATGGTCCATGAAAATGACTTTCCCCTTGTACAAATGGTTAAGGAAGTACTTATCCCACTAAAATTTCTAATAAATTTCTTGTAAAAGTTTAACAAGCCGTGATAGCTCCTCCATTTGCAGAAACTACATTCCCAAGGAAAACTAAGTTGTCTGTACAATTTCACTCTTCTCAGGATTCAAAAATATTTTTTCTTATCTAAGTGTACTAAAAACTATCTTTAAATGGTTCAATTTCTTTTCCAGGTTTCTACTAAAAAAACAAAATGTCATCAAAATAAATAATCACAAATTTGTTTATGTAAGGTCTAAGTACCTGGTTCACAGTTCACATAAAAGTGGCAGGAGCATTAGACAATCTAAATGGCATAAATAACCATTCATATAATCCATATTGGGTTTTCAACGTTGTTTTCCATTCATCCCCTTCTCTAATATGGATTTGATGGTAACTACTTCTTAAGTCCACCTTAGAGAATATTTGTGCACCAACCGAGCAATCTAAGATGTCATCGATATGAAGGTAGTGGATATCTATACTTCATTGTGATCTTGTTGATGTCCCTAGAGTCAATGCATAGCCTCCATTTACACCCTTTCTTAGGTGAGAGTAAAGAAAGAGTGGCACAAGGACCCATGCTCTCTCTAATGAACCCTTTTTCTAGCAAATATGAAATCCATTTTCTCATTTGTTCATTATCTTGAGGGGCTAACTTGTAGGCAACATGATTAGGAAGTTTTGATCCCAATACAAAGTCAATATGATGTGTAATACCCCTTGAAGGTGGTAAGCCTCTAGGCAGCTCCACTGGGGTTACATCTGAATATTCTATCAACAATTCTTGCAACCCTCATGGCAATGTTCATCCTTCCAGTTTCCTTTCCTCTTTCGAATACAATAGATAACATATGCCCCTTTTAGATTGCTTGCAAAACTCCTTATAATCCAATTTTAAAAGTGATAATGTTGTCATTTCAGAGGCCTCTTCCTCCTTCCATGGCTTCAAAAGATGTTTTTTCCCATTATGTCGAACTTCATAGGTATTTTCTACAACATAATGGACTACTTTCTGATCATATTTTCAGGGTCTCGCCAACAATAAATGGCATGCATCCATTGGGACTATGTCACATAACACTTTATATTCATAAGGGCCAATTTTAAAAGCTTCCAAACAAGATTTATTAACAAGCACGCTATGGTCCTTTTTCAACCAAGAAATTTGGCAGGGATTGGAAATTGGAATGCGAGCAAGTTGTAACTTTTCTACCATTTCGATACTTACTAAGTTATCAATAAATCTTGTGTCAATGACTGCCTTGCATACTTTATCCTAACATTTGCATTTAGTGTAGAAAACATTGTTCCTCCTCTAATAGCTTTCGTTGCTCTATATTTCCTGCTATCACACTCCTTTGTAGTATTAAGGTCTCTCCCTCTTCTTCTTCAACTTCTTGGACTACAAAATCCTCTTCTATTACCAATGCTATTTTGTGGTTTTGGAGATAGTCTATTAATTTGTTTCCTTCTCTGCATATGAATCACTTTAATGGTCCTCGATAGCTTAAGTTATGCCCTCTTCCCTGCCTCTAAAAACCCCTCCTCCTCTAGAATCTAGTTTCACTTCCCAGTCATCTTCAGACCCTTTATTCCTGGCAACGTTTCAATAGCTTCCCCCAAATGGAGTGCTGATATATTTTTGGCTCACTATCTTACCCTTACGTCGAGACAATTTCTATTCAACTTTCAAAGCATATTGATATGCTTCACCCACTGATCACAACTTAATTAAAGTCATCTCATCTTGGCGTTGGAAATGAAGTCCATTGACATATCTAGTTGTGGATTTTTAATTATCTTCTTGGAGGTTTTATTTTATCTACAACTTCATAAATACCTATGTTTACTCCTTAATAGATAGCTTCTTCTGTCTCAAGTTCTGAAATTTCTTAAACATAGTCTGCAAGTAATCTAAAAACAAAAATTGGGTCTTCAAATCTTTTAGCATCTTAGGCCGTGAATTGATTTTCTCCTTACCTTGTTTCTTCCAAGCATTCTAAATATCATCCCACTATAAGGAAGAATGTGACATCATCTTCATCATTGCGAATTTCACCCTCCTAGGGTCATCTTCATCTACGTTATCTAGATCAAAATGCCTCTCTAATTCTTTCAACCAATCCATTAACAACTTAGGATCCAGGTCACCCTTGAATTCTAAAAGCTTAACCTTTACCTTTGTTCCCTATTTTGAGATTTATTCCATCGGCCTTTCCATGGGGTTCATTAATTAAACAAGAGTTGGGGAATTATCTAGTTTGTCCTCTAACTCATCTGACTAGAATCTAGCCTCAAGGGCTGCTAACCTTGTCAACAATTCCTCTTACCCATTGTGTCTTGATCCAACATTCATCCTTTCCCTCCATCCCCAATTCAAATGGATTCCCCTCTAGGCTATTTTCAATTGGCTTTCATACCAAAATGATGCAAATACCTCAGGCTGCTACCGGATGAAGAATTCTCACCCTTGCTAGAACCCACTCCCTGCACTAAAATCCCAGCTAACAAGCACCCCAGAAATAAAACTAGAAATAAAAACTAAACTAATTTCTTCCTTATTCGTTTATTTTCTAAAAGATCCAACTCTCTACCCCTTTAGGAATAGCTACAACAACTATAATTCCCACCCCAAAAGATTGCCTAAATTTCTGAGTTTATTTACTAACTAACTTGAACTACAGTTGCCTAAACATAACTCTAGTCATGAGAATTCAATGAACCATTACACATTTAAGGATTAATAGTGCATCAACAAAGGAACTGTTGAAAAATGGCAACAAGAAATTGCTAAAAATAGATGTGCTAAAAATAGCAGTTTGGGCATCAGTGCTAGATTGGGCAACATGCAATGAAAAATGGAAGTGCTAAAAATAGAAGTTTTATTTTTAGCAGTTCAAGTTGGATTCTTATTTTTATACAGTCCCTGGTCTAAAAAGGAAGTAAAATTTGAATTTGGTCTTACCAGAAGTTTTAATATTAATTAATTAATTCTCCATGAGTTAATTAGTTAAGGAAAATCAAACTTGAAGTCTTTGTGAGAACATGCAATAATCTCTCCACTGATTGAGGAATGTGTCCTTGATTTGCTCCACTGACTGAGGAATTAAGGATGAGTTCTATATTGAGAGGACTAGTTGACTTAGTTTAACTTAGTCAAGTTTAGTTAGATTAATTTAACAAGTTGTTAAATTAATGAGATACAGTTTGTTGATGCTTGCATGCATGTAACAACTATTATTTTCAGATAATTGAGTATTCTCTCATGGATAACTGATGCATGTCAGTTCAGACAGAGACCCAGTTGAGATCAGAGAAGGGACAATGTACTATTAGTTGGCTGAATATTTTTCCTATAAAGGAAGCTCATCCATGATGAGGATTTATCTCCTTCAGGTTTGTGCAGTTATTTCAGAGGTCAGTGTTGTGTGTGAGGTGAGAATCACACAGGGTTGCAGCTGGAGGACCTAGGAAAAATTGTGCATAGAAATAGGGGGCTTGGAGGGCAGAGGACAAGGTTTATGAGAAGCCTTTGACTGCCTATGAGTAGCAGAGGGATTGTACTGAGAGCTGGATAGCTTTCGAGCTAAGGCTTTATGTAATCCGGACATATTTCCACTTTTCTGATAATACAGAGATGGGCTTTTAGGTTGGTGATTTACTCTAGTTATATCTTATGTGTTATGTGTGTTTGATTTATTCATATCAGTTATAGGTGTTCTTATTAATGTTTCTCATGTTCGATTAAGATTCTGCTAAATTGGTTGTAGAAGTAGATCTAGTATTATGCTTTAGTACATTGCATATATCAATTTGATCTATAGGTGGTGAAATTTCTACATGGTATCAGAGCTAGTTGATTTGTAGAAAAATTATACATGGTATCATAGCTAGCTGATGTGTAGAAAAAATCTACAAAATTATACTTGGTATCAGAGCACAGGTGATCAAGGAAGAACAATATACTAAGAGGAGATTTCTAAGTTTTAAGTTTTGGGCTGAGAGTTTGCAGAGCAGATCTGAAAATTTTTGTACCAAATTTTCAAAAACAAATAGCAGATTTGGATTCCTTGCAGAAAAATACCAAATTCAAAAAAAAAAAAAATCGACTGAATTGGAGTTCGGATGAGGGAGATATCGCTGATTTAAAATCAGCTCTTTTTCTAGAAAATTTCGTGACGGCAGGAAAGTGGAAACAGTTTGGTGTGCTAGCCAAGAACCTGTACGCACTTGAGGTACAAGATGCATGCAAAGCCTTGAGGAGTAAGGCAAAGGTTAAATACTTGGTGGTTGAGAGGGAGAGTAAATTACCTCTCAACATGCAGCGCCAGAAGAAGTCTCAGATGATTTTGGAGGAGCCATGATTGATGCAGCAACTTCAGGAGGTTGTGGAGTAGCCATAACTAGAGAAGCTGAGAGGAGATTGAGTAGAGACATCTACTCATGGAGAGACCTCCAGTAGGGGGAAAATTTGAGCAAGGTGGGCAGAGGGATCACATGCAGCCATACCTCCAGGTAGGAGGTGGGGCGATGTAGAGTGATCGTCCCAAGGAGGAGGGGCAAGATCCTTGAGGTACCCAGCCTTTTTTATTCGACTTTGCTACAGGAGCCCCAATGTGGAGTAGAAGGAACTGACTGATTGGGTAGAGACAGATGTGGATGGATCGGCAGAGAGAGCTACAATGCAGGGAATCCTAGGACAACGCAGAGCATGCAAGTTGTAGTAATGTGAGAAGCACAAGAGTGTTTCACATTGCAGGGTAGCACAGAGAAGGGTGCAATGGTGCGAGATGCATGGAGATGTTGCAGTAGTGAAGAGGTCAGAGAGGGAGCACTTATGAGCAACAGGTAGAGCTTCATCATCACAGTATGTTTCTAGCCCAACAAAGAGGTTAGTTGGGAGTTTCTTTTGTTCCGAGAGTTGTTGGAGAAACCACACTTGGTAGATGTGTTGCATGCAGAACATTCCAGAGGTATAGGATCGGGTTCAAGAGGAAACCTTTCTTGTTGAGAGGGAGTGTTGAAAAATGGCAACAAGAAATTGCAAAAATAGAAGTGCTAGAAATAGCACTACTAAAAATTGCAGTTTGGGCATCAGTGCTGGATTGGGCAACAGGGATGAAAAACGAAAGTGCTAAAAATAGAAGTTCTATTTTTAGTAGTTCAAGTTGGATTCCTATTTTTAGACAGTCCTTGGTCTAAAATAGGAATTAAAATTCGAATTTGGTCTTACCAGCAGTTTGAATATTAATTAATTAATTCTCCATGAGTTAATTAGTTAAGTAAAATCAAACTTGAAGTCTTTGTGAGAACATGCAATAATTTCTCCACTGATTGAGGAATGTGTCCTTGATTGGCTCCACTAGTTGAGGAATTAAGGATGAGTTCTATATTGAGAGGATTAATCGACTTAGTTTAACTTAGTTAGGTTCAGTTAGATGAATTTAACAAGTTGTTAAATTAATGAGATACAGTTTGTTGATGCTTGCATGCATGTGACAAATGTTATTTTCAGATAACTGAGTATTCTCTCATAGATAACTGATGCATGTCAGTTCAGACAGAGACCTAGTTGAGATCAAAGAAGGGACAATGTACTATCAGTTGGATGAATATTTTTCCTATAAAGGAAGCTCATCCATGATGAGGATTTATCTCCTTCAGGTTTCTGCAGTTATTTTAGAGGTCAGTGTTGTGTGTGAGGTGAGAATAACTCAGGTTGCAGCTAGAGGACCTAGGAAAACCTGTGCATAGAAATAGGAGGCTTGGAGGGCAGAGGAGAAGGTTTGTGAGAAGCCTTTGACTATATATGAGCAGCAAAGGGATTGTACTGAGAGCTGGATAGCTTCCGAGCTAAGGCTTTGTGTAATCCATACATATTTCCACTTGTATGATAATACAGAGATGGGGTTTTAGGCTGGTGCTTTCCCCTAGTTATATCTTCTGTGTTATGTGTGTTTGATTTCTCTATATTAGTTATATGTGTTCTTATTGATGTTGCTCATGTTTGATTAAGCTTCCGCTAAATTGGTTGTAGAAGTAGATCTAGTATTATGCTTTAGTACATTGCACATATGAGTTTGATCTACAGGTGGTGAAATTTCTACATGGTATTAGAACTAGCTGATTTGTAGAAAAATTCTACATGGTATTAGAGCTAGCTGATGTGTAGAAAAATTCTACAAAATTATACATGAACTAGAAACTATGTGTTTGCATTACACACTACATCATAGAAATTGTAAACATCATGCCAACATCATGGGAGTGACCATATTTCTTAAAAGGCTAATCAAAGAAGATAAAGTGTGCATTAAGGTCAATAAGTATAATAATGGGAAATGGTCTCTCTCACTGACTCGAAGTGGGAAAAATATGCTATAACATATGCCCCCTAATATAGTAGGTTAGATGATCTGAAAATGGGGCACTAAAGGCTTCTTGTCAAACTTACAAGAACCTCTCCCACTTCGAAAGCTTAAACACTCCCAAGATATTATGATTAACCAAATGCGGAATTAATAATGTGCTTGAACGTAGATGTATGCTTATATTTGTTTTAAAACTATTTATGTGCTTCAATTTCACTTGCTTATGTTGATATAAAAAACATATGATAGTAACTAAAGCGGCAAATAAGCAACACATGCATAGCAGCAAGGTGCAACAATAAAACCAACACATAAGACAACAATTTAATTAGGAGTTCACCTAAAACTCTTGGGCTACGTCTCCTTGAGCTCTAATCAACTCGAGTAGGCTCTCTAGGATTATGGCGTCAGTTCTTTTACAAGCTCCACACTCAACTCCATTGCTTTACACAGAAACAATGGGCTAAGAACACCATCTCATCCCTAGCTCTAAAGCTCTCAACTTTCTGGCTCTAGCTCTGGCTCTCGGCTCTGGCTCTAACTCTTGGCTCTTGGCTCTAGCTCTGGCTCTTTGGCTCTGGCTGCTCTGAACTCTCTCTCGGCCTCTGCATGCATCAATGGTTTCGGTCGACCTCCAAGCGACCTTAAGCAACCTTCCAGTGATCTTTAGCAACTTTGCTGCCTGTTAATCGTGCTCTCTGGCTTTTCGCTCTCATAGCTAAATACTCTCCTTTAGCGGCCTCCATCTCCCTCATCAATTGGGCTCTCAGGTTCCTTTGTGGCATTCTTCCTGGCTCTATGGTTTCCCCAGTCATTTCTCTGCGTGTAATCATCCCTCTACGGCTTTGTGGATTCTCTGCTCCTTGTTTCTTCGACTGGCCATCTGGCTCTGTGGCTTTGTGTCTTTCAAATGCATCATTTTCTACAAAAATTCCCGCTTTCTACATGGCATGATGATCAGGAATGGTTACAGAGGACTCAAGACCTTCCTCCAGGCAAAAACCCAAAAATGGACAAAATTCCAATACACAAATTTTCTGAAAATACATATCGGGCGCGAAGTCCCGGACTTGAAATTCCATTAAATCACAGCTATAAACCCTATTGGGTTCACCATTAGTCGCATATCACATCGCATAGGTGGATTGGCCAAAACCCCGAATACACGGGAATACATTGAAAAATCTGAATTTCCGTACTTCAAAAATTATAGAATCAAGTCTATAATCCCATCGGGTCAGGCCTTTTATCACTTATCGCTATCACAATCACATTGGCCTTATTATCGGGGATCGCTGATCACCAATTGAATCTTGACCATTGATCTGATCCCCTATCGAACGGTCCATATCGCATCGTATGTCGCTATCGCATTGGCCCTTTGTGTTGGGGATCACCGATCTCCCGACCGCCGATTAAATCTTGGCCATTGATCTCTTTTCTGATCTGACGGCTGAGATGGCACATCGTGGATCAGCATATCTCATATCGCATTCGCTACAACCCAGGGTTCTTTCCATTGATTATGGATTATGCTGATCGTCGACACCGATTCATCGCATATTGCAATCGGCTCTGCCCAGGGTCTCGACATTGCATTCATGCCTACCTCCGACCTGATATATCAGAGATCGGTGATCATATGTCTTTTCTGCCTCCACATTAAGTCCTCCCTTTGAACCAATTGCGATGTGATTTCCTTTATAAGGCCTTTTATGCCATTTATAGAAGATTTTGCCTCCTTTTCAAAGGACAAAGGCAAACTTCTTTTTGCGATAACTTCTGCATCTGAAGTAGATTTTATCCCATTCAAATTGCAGTGGATTCAGAATGAAAAGATCTACGCAATGCGACTATTTCCAGGAGCATCCTTGGACTTTAATTTTCCTCTGTGAGGAACACTTAGACTTAGAAGTCTATCCAAAATCCATTTTGGATCATGCCTTCCCACTAAAGAACTTTTGGTCTCCAAAAGACTGATTTACTAATCTGAACAGTAAATGAGAGTAACAATGCCCTCTTCTTTTAGCCTCCATACACTTGCCTTGCATAGTGCCTTTGAACCAAAGCCTTTGACAACTTTCCTTCCTGGATGTGCTAGTACCCCTGGGAAGAACTGTCTTCCTCCTTGCCTTCCTACAAAACTCTTGTTGAGATGGTTACAAAAGGTAGTTTGAACTTCTCTTCCTTTATCATTGATCCAAGGTGGCTCAAACAAATGTGAAGTACATCTGCTTCACAAAATTCTCATTTGTACCTGTCTGAAAAGTTGTCAAAAACAACTGTTAACAACAATAGAAATAGGGACAACAACTAGATGGACTAAACTCCTGCTTCAACAAAATAAATAGATTTCACATCTTGTGAACACCTCCATGTCTTACATTTCATACAAATGATGGACTAGATAACAAGCCCACAAAACATGCCTTTAAAACAAATGACCCTTCAATTCAAGCATGTAGAAAAAGACCATTAGGACTCATTTTCAAAAGATGAAACACTTCATCATTATCTCCGTCCTGGAGACCACGTTAACTTGTCCTAAGTCAACATTGCATTGCATAAATGTTTAAAACAAAGCAATAAACCCTCCAAGTTAATTCCACATACATGTTCAACTACAATGAAATCATCAACATCCCTGTGTTTGTGCACATCATCCTCATGCATGCATTTCATCCTTCAACTTCCACTTAAGCACGCTGTGCTTTCGAAGTTGAAATGAAATATAATGTTGCGGCAACAAAGTGAGTCTCCTACTCAACTTCTCCCATTCACCTTCTTGGTAAAATCCTGCAACTCGCATCTCATGAACAAAGAAATGCAAATAGATGCATCAATAGACATGCAATCTTAATTGGACAAGAACTCTAACCATTTCTTACCAACCCATTTCAAAGGTCTTTCCTTTGTCTACACGTCAACATCAACATGTGAATCATCCTGAGACACATCATTAATGGAAACTTCCTTTCCATTTCTGCCATTTTCTCTTTGCACCTTCTTCAACTTTTGTGGAAGCATTGCTAGATTCAAAGTCCAACATCTTTCAGCAAGATGCCCTTGCTTATGGCAGTAAGTGAACACATGTGCATCCTCTTGATAGCATGATTTTCCTTGTCCAATGGACCTTTGGCTTCTTGCTTCCTTTCCTTCAAAAGTTTCTTGCATGTGGCTATCTTCTTCTAACATCTAGAAACATTATGGTTATCCAAACCAAAAAAGGAACATGCAATTCTTTTCCCATACTTATATGGAAATTTATCATGCTTTGTAAAATCAAAAGGAATATGATTAGAACCAAATTTATACTTACCTCTTTAACCTTTATTTCCTTCATGAGGAGGTGAAGCAAATGAAGAAGTGGCTCCCTTTGGAACACCATCAATCTCTTCAAGGTTGTTAGAGTTTCCACAAATCTCTGGTTCAAGTGTGTGCTTCTGAACACCTGCATCTTGCAAATGATGTTTCAAGCTATTGCATTCCTCCTAAATACAATCTTCACACTTCTGAGGTAGAGAACCTGAAATAAAACTCCTTCTTGGAACTATTTCAATGGCCTTCATGGCAACTTTGGAACCTTCTCCATAAGATGGTCCATAGCTAAGACCAAATACTTAGGCCTTTCCTCAACCATTATTGGTTCAACAATACCCTGTGCATGCTTACCCAAGCCCTTTCCTTCATAGCCCATCTTGGACATTAGCTTGGAACCTATGCCTCTGGTATGTTTTTCAAAAGAACCAATATAAGCATTTTTACAAGAATTTGAAGACAAACTGGAATGGTTTACCTCTTCTTCAAGTTGATACTTGACCAAGGCTTCTTTGGCAACAAAGAGCTATGACTCCAACTCATGCAACCCTTTCAGGTTCATATTTGAAATATGAATTTGCCTCTCCATTTCCTGTAATTTGTCAGAAAGCATTTGCTTTTCTTCCTCCATGGAATTCAACTGCTCTCTAAGTATGTTGTTATTCCTTCTATCCTCATACATTTCTCTCACCTTGTCCATCATGATGAACATGTCTTTCTTCATGTCTCCATTAAAGAGTCTTGTGATGAAGGAGGAATTTGAGGATACACTTGTAGAAGTTGTCATTATGCAATGAACAAAAGAACTTCAAACAAGACTAACAAAGAGCTTATCCAAGCAATCTTTTGCAACAAACCTCTTGTGCTTCAAGGATTGCCTTAAGGTCCTTTGGGATAGAAGGATTCCTTCAACCCTTCTTCCTTCTTGTCCTTCCTAGAATGAGCTATCAATAGCTTTCCCTTCACCTCTGCAAACTTAGGAAAATTGTCAGTCTACAAACAAGCATATAATCAATCAGACAATCAATCCTTGACTACCCAAACACCTTTTAGACAAGCAATCTTTGCTCTGTCAATCAAGCATTCTGATCTGATACCACTTGCTCTAATATAACCATCTTTGATATCACCTTCTTGAAGGTAGGGTTAACCAATCTTAGGCTCTGATACCACCTGATCTGAAAATGGGGCACTAAAGGCTTCTTTCCAAGCTTACAAGAACCTCTCCCACTTCCAAAGCTTAAACACTCCCAAGATATTATGATTAACCAAATGCAGAATTAATAATGTGCTTGAGCATAGGTGTATGCTTATATTTGTTTTAAAATTGTTTATGTGCTTCAATTCACTTGCTTATGTTGATATAAATTACATATGACAGTAATTAAAGCAGCAAATAAGAAACACACGCATAGCAGCAAGGTGCAGCAATAAAACCAACACATAAGACATTAATTTAATTAGGAGTTCACCCAAAACTCTTGGGTAAGTCTCCTTGAGCTTTAGTCAACTCAACTAGGCTCTCTGGGATTATGGCATCAGTTCTTTTACAAGCTCCACACTCAAATCCACTGCTTTACATAGAAACAATGGGCTTAGAACACCATCTCTTTCCTGGCTCTGAAGCTCTCAAATTTCTGGATCTGGCTCTAGCTTTGGCTCTCGGCTCTAGCTCTGACTCTTGGCTCTCGGATCTGGCTCTAGCTCTTCGGCTCTGGCTTCTCTAAGCTCTCTCTCGGTCTCTACAACTTTGCTGCTCGTCAATCACGCTCTCTAGCTTTTCACTCTCATAGCTAACAACTTTCCTTTAGTGACCTCCAACTCTGTCATCAATTGGGCTCTCGGGCTCCTTTGAGGCATTTTTCCCAGCTCTGTGGCTTCCCCAGCCATTTCTCTGCATGTAATCATCCCTCTACGGTTTTGTGGCTTCTCTGCCCCTTGTCTATTCGACTGACCATCTAGCTCTATGGCTCGGTGTCTTTTAAATGCATCATTGTTTGCAAAAACACCCGCTTGCAGCGTGGCACAATGATCAGGAGTGGTTGCAAAGGATTTAGGGGCTTCCTCCAGGCAAAAACTGAAAATGGACAAAATTCCAATACACATAATTGTTTTGAAAATACATTATCGGGCGCAAAGTCCCAGACTTAAAATTTCATTAAATCACCCCTATAAACCATATCGGGTCTGCCATTAGTCGCATATCACATCGCATAGGTGGATTGGCCAAAACCCCGAATACACGGGAATACATTGAAAAATCTGAATTCCTGGACTTCAAAAATTATAGAATCGGGTCTATAATCCCATCGGGTCCAGCCTTTTATCGCTTATTGTTATCATAATCGCACTGTCCCTATTATCATGGATTATCGATCGCCGATTGAATCTAGAGCATTGGTCTGATCCCCGATCAAATAGTCCATATCGCATTGTAGGTCGCTATCGCATCGGCCCTTTGTGTCGGCGATCACCGCTCTCCCGATCGCCGATTAAATCTTGGTCGTTGATCTCTTTTCCGATCCGACGGCTGAGATCACACGCCGTGGATCAACATATTGCATATCGCATTCGCTATGGCTTGGGGTTCTTTCAATTGCTTATGGGTTATGCTGTTCGCCAACGCCGATTCATCGCATATTGCAATCGGCTCCGCTGGGGGTCTCGACATTGCATTCATGCTTGTCTCTGACCCGATATGTCAAGATCGGTGATTGGGGGTCTCTTTTGCCTCTGCTTTAAGTCCACCCTTTGAACCATTAGCAGTGAAATTTCCTTTATAAGGCCTTTTATGCCATTTTTAGAAGATTTTGCCTCCTTTTCAAAGGACAAAGGCAAAATTCTTTTTGCGATAACTTTTGCATCCGAAGTCCATTTCAACCCATTCAAATTGCAGTAGATTCAGAATGAAATGATCTACGCAATGGGACTATTTCGAGGAGCATCCTTGGACTTTCATTTTTCTCTATGAGGAACACTTAGAAGTCTATCCAAAATCCATTTTGGATCACACCTTCCCACTAAAGAACTTTTGGTCTCCAAAACACTGATATACTAATCTAAACAGTAAATGAGAGTAACAACACCCTCTTCTTTTAGCCTCCATACACTTGCCTTGCATAGTGCCTCTAAAACAAAGCCTTT
>APFE031738561.1:0-67525 GCA_000404065.3 Pinus taeda
TATAGAAATAATAATAATATTAAATTTATTAATAAAAGTTGGGCTGGGTCCTAGGGTCAAAAATAGCCGTTATAGAGCTGTTGGAGTCTCTGCACAGTCTATTTAACTTGCTAGGCCAGATCTGTGTCCTCAACTTGTCCTGACGATGAACCACACTAGTTGGTTCGAAACGCGTCGACAAAGGTCATTTATATGTGATTCACGCCAAAGCTATTCTTATAAAAATGAATAATACTTCCATTTGATCAAAACAGTACTTCATTTCCTTGATCACACATTTGACTAACACTCAATAGGTCCTGCTTTAAATCGTCTAAATACATAACATTTCCAGTTTTAACCTTTTCTTTCAAGAAAATAGATCCTTTACCTTTTATGACAGTAGTAGTGTCATTTCCGAATGAGACATTCTTTTCCTTTTCTAAGGCATTATATGAGTGAAGTTTTTCTTTGTCACATGTCATGTGTTTTGAGCATCCACTGTTGATGTACCACTGATTTTCTTGTCCTTCTGCATA
This sequence comes from Pinus taeda, assembly GCA_000404065.3. Classification (NCBI taxonomy): domain Eukaryota; kingdom Viridiplantae; phylum Streptophyta; class Pinopsida; order Pinales; family Pinaceae; genus Pinus; species Pinus taeda. The sequence continues at coordinate 519 of APFE031738561.1, forward strand.
CAAGGCTATACCACATCTTTTTGTTTGGTATTCTTTCCTTCTCCATATCTTGGGATTTAATGGAGTATTCTCCTTTTGAGATAATTGCCGAAATTTTCTCCTACATTCAGATTCTTCATGACCAAAGTTGTTACATATTAAGCATTCTATTTCATTTTCAAGAAGATAAACGTTATTATAGTAAATTTTCTTGACCCCTGTTACATTCATATGATTTTGTGCTTCTTTAGTCATGATGGTTTTGTAAGCAACACATTGAGTAGCTTTGTGTACAAAATTATGACATGGAAAACATTGTCCATTAAATAAGTTCCTGTGACTATCGAATCTATTGACCTGGTGATTGTAGTTTCTATTCATCTTTGGAGCAAATTGAGTATGATTTACTTGAGATTGGTTGTGGATTCTATTCATCCTTGGAATAAATTGAGTCTAATTTACCTGGTGATCTGCTTTATGCCTTTGCTGACGATTGTCATCCTATTCACTGGTCTTTGCTACATCAAGATAACTTTTAGTGGAGGTTGACGAATTCTATGATTGAGATGCTTCTTTATTATATCTAAGACCTATCTTTATCAAAGGAGAATGATGTACTTTGATAATTTCATCTAAGGTTTCTGATCTTTTAGTAAATCTAAGATTGAGAGATTTTGTTTTCTTAAGATCCTTTCTTATACCCACAATTTCACATTCTATTTTTTCATTGTGTTTTTCTTTTTTGGAAAGTTGGTATGTCATGGTACCAATAATAATATTATTTTCTTCTAAACATATTTTGAGTTTAGAAATTTCTTCATGAAGGTCGTCTTCTTCTAAAGCATCCCAAAAATTATCATCGTCATAAGCTGTTAGAGGTCTATAGTCATTACTATTTTCATCTTCATCACTATTCGATAAACCATTGCTATCTTCATGAGTATAGTAACTTCTTTTATTTACAACTTGTTTTCTACTCCTTTTTTCATATTCCTTCCCTTTTTCATATTTATCTTTATGAGGACATTTGGCAACATAATGACTGACTCTGCCACAAGCATAACATTTGAAGGGTAGCTTACCATTAAATCTTCTGGAACCCCATTGAAGCTTCTTGACAAAGTTTACCTCATCTTCTTCTTCTAAAATATGTCCTGATTCATTGTGTTCTTCCTGTCCTTTTGCTGAAGCTTTAAATGTGACTTCTCTCATATCTGATGGACCTCCTTTTCTCATCTCAAAGGCAGTTAAGATTCCATGAAGCTGTGTCATAGTGATAGTCTAGAGATCCTATTTTTCTTCTATGGCAGACACTTTTGATTCAAATTTAGTAGACAAGGATCTCAAAACTTTCTCAAGTAATGTAACTTCCTTTATATCTTCTCCTAGATTCTTCATACAATTAACAATCTCTTCTATACATAAGAAGTAACTAGATATACTTTCATCATTGTTCATCTTAAGAGTTTCATATTGAATTTTGAGAGTTTGAAGTTTAGCACATTTTACCTAAGAGTCTCCTTCGTAGCTTGGAATGATTTTGTCCCATATTTCTTTGGCTAATTTGAGCTACATGACTTTGACAAACTGTGATTGTGACAGACTTCCCAATAAGTTATTGACAACTCTGGCATTGGTTTCATATTGCTTCTTACCTGCCATATTTGTAGGAATTGTTGTTGGAAATGTATATCCTCCTTCCAAAATTTCCCAGACATCCATTCCAAGTGATTTTGGATAGGCTGTGGTTCTTATTTTCTAATAAACAAAGTTTCTCCCATCAAAGATTGGCGGTCTGATTTATTGATTACACATGGTGATGGATCTCCCTTCAAGCGATCAAGCTTCTTATGAAGTACCTGCTCTGATACCAATTGTTGGAAATAATACTGAGAGGGAGTGAATCAGTATTATCAGATCAATAATTTAATTTTCCGAACAAATTTATATACACTACTTCAACTAAGTGAACTCGTGTGTACACACGATTGTATTTAAAGCAACCAGCGTATATGCAGAGAACTTTCGGTTTAGACAGTTTATCATGTATTTAACTTTAGCCAGTATATCATAGATTTATTAGACAGTGCAGTAAAACCATAATAAAGCATCACACATAAGAAACACATAGGAACACCAAGATATAAGGTGGAAACCCAATGTGGGTAAAAAATACCTGTTGTTGTCATCTTTGTCTTCTTTTAATAATAAGAAAATCTATTTACAATCTTGTACTAGTGCAGACTCATATCACTATGCAGGCACCCACCTGTAGAACGCTACAACCTTCTCTCATTCTCTAGCTATTACTGGAAGGGAGATACAACTCCCTAGCTCTTGTACTAGCCAATATATTTACTAGTACGTAGGTGCCAGCCTACAAAAAACTCCACTCTTCTACCAGGGACCACGTTTTATGAATTTTCAGACTGGATACTCCTAGAACACATCACCACAATCTGAAGGCCACGTTTCATTCAATTTTCATACTGGAACCATCAAAAACTGCAATACAATCATCAAGTACATCTGCATCAACCAATCACTGAAACTCAATCATCATAACCTAAATCTGATCATTTGGAACACTGTCACCAGAATACAGTTACTAGAACCCAAAGCAAAACCCAGAACTCTACAACAGCAAACAGAAACAACTGAAACATACTTCATAAGGTATACACTACTTCCATGTGTCGAACCAACGTGTATACATCCTTTTATGAAAGCCAACCAGCATACACATCTATAAATATTAATTGATAATTTTTTTGTTATTCCAGACTTCAGTTATACCCAGATCATAATGTTTACAAAATAACACATGCATCAATATTCAGATCTAGACTATAGATGATTAAACCATATCATGATAATTCATTTCAAGCCTTAAGTTCCTGAGCCATAATTAAATCTTATCCCTCATCAACCACTAAGTTTCATCCTTGGTTCAGATCAAGAAAAGCACCATAAGAAAATAACATGCATAATAGATCTCACACTTCATCAGATATTCGATACTTGCACACCTTGGCATAATGATATTATCCTCCTTATATAGTTTTAGGCCTTTCTCAATACCATGGATCAAAACCAGTTAGGATCAATACCTTAGACCAAATACCTAGGGTCAATACCTTGGACCAAAAACCTTTGGCCAATACCATGGTTCAAAATACCTTGGACCAAATACCTCGGACAAAAAACTTTGTTTTCCAACATATACGTGCTTTTCCTTTTGTTAAAGTGTGTTTGTACATACACGCCACTTGTGTTCAAGGAAACTATGTGTATATGCAACTTGGTCAAGGTGAACTTGCGTATACCTCTCTTTCTTCATTCTTTGTAGTCTAATTTGTAATTCTTTGTTGTTGACATGCTACACCATGATCTTTCACTTGAGTGAGTTGCCATCAAGGACAACACCTATATCATAATGCCAACAATCTCCCCCTTTGGACTTGATGGCAACAACAACACCAAGTCACTCTCCCCCTTTGACATCAAGGGCAAAGGGTGGACCAAGATAATTTCTCCCTTTGACTTACATTATGCTGGTCATGCTCCCCCTGAGTACATGCTAAAATCTCTAATTGATATTCCCTTTTGTACATGCTGAGATGCACTGAAACCATCCATGCTCTTCCTGAGTACAAGAAGAGTCTACAAAAAAATATTTTCTAAAAGAATAACATGACTCTATAACTAAACTATGTGAGGATGACCTTCCTATCACCAATGACTCATACATACATCCATCTCCCAACCGAGTGGGGATATACCAAATTTGACTCATCCACCCAACCAAGTGGGGATATACCAATTGTTTATGCATGACAGAAACAAGAAATATTACATCATCCATCCCATGTAAATTGGGGATACAAATTACATCATTTGTCAAAGAGGACTCATATTACTTCCTAGACTTTTACATGACTTGAGTAACAAAAAGTATAAATATTTGAAGCCATAGCTGGACTTAGCAACCATAATGCTAACAATGTTGAATGTACATGAAGGCTAATGCTCCTCTTGAACCTGTGCTACCTGTGCATTGTTAACAGGTCAATGATCAAGGCATCTTTGTCAATTAGATAAAATTAATGAACAAAGCATATAGACATTAATCATCAATATCCATCAGTGCACCAATATCAAAGCCTACCCCTTTGCTTTTCCTATCTGAAACATACACATGCTTCTTGACCCATAGAAACGCGTGTGTGTACGTGACTACTTCATGAAATCCACATATAATAACCTTTCTCTAGAAAAAATGGATTTAATAGCAGGATGATGTAGCAACTACTCCCAACTTTTGTCTGAGATATTCAAATGTCTCTTTGGGCAGTGGTTTAGTGAATATATCAACAACCTGTTCTTTGGAGGGAACATACTCCAAATTTACCTTCGTTTCAAGCACTTTTTCATGTAGAAAATGGTATTTGATGGGTGTGTGCTTGGTCTTGGAGTGCATGACTAAATTCCTTGAAATACAAAAGCACTTCTATTATCACATAGAATGGAGATGGGTGGAGTATATGTGATCTGAATGTCTTGTAAGATTTGCATCATCCAAAGAAGTTGTGTGCAACAAGATGCAGCAACCACATATTCTGCTTCAGGTATAGATAAAGCAATTAAACTTTGTTTCTTGTTGAACCAAGATACTAACCTGGAACCAATATAGAATGCACCACCACTAGTGCTTTTTCCGTCATCAACACTTCCTGCCCAATCTGCATCTGTATATGCATGAAGAATAAGATTTGCATCTCTAAGATACCATAAACCAAAATCCTGAGTTGCTTGAAGATATTTGAAAATTCTTTTGACTGCCTGAAGGTGTGATTCCTTTGGATTTGCTTGGATTCTTCCAACTATTCATGTTGCATGCATGATGTTAGGTTAGGTACCTGTTAGATAAAGCAGATTGCCAATCATGGATATATAATTTGGTTGATGTACTACTGTTTATTCATCATTTGTGCTAAGACTGCATCCTATTACCATTGGGGTACACACTGGTTTAGAATCTTCCATTCCGTACTTTTTCAAGATCTGTTTGAGATATTTGGTTTGTGAAAGAAAAAAACCGTATTTATTTTGTTGAACTTGTAGACCAAGAATATAGGTAAGTTCATCAAGCAAGGACATTTCAAATTCTTGCTGCATTACTGAGGCAAAATTTTGACTCATGGATTCTTCATTGCTATCGAAAAATATATCATCAACATAAACAATAATAATTAGCAATTTATCAGTTTCAATCTTTGTATATAGATTGCTATCTGCTAAACCTTTTGTAAAACCTTGTTGTTATAGATGTTTGTCAATACGGTAATACCAGGCCCTTGGAGCCTGTTTCAAACCATAGAGGGCCTTATTGAGTCTGCATACAAGTTTTGCATCATTTGCAAGAATGAATCCTTCTGACTGTACAATATAAACTTCTTCTTCTAAATCTCCATTTAGGAAGGCTGATTTTAGGTCCATTTGATATACTTTGAATTTTTGAAAGCTAGAGATAGCAAGAAACATCCTAATGGCTTCAAGTATGGCAACAAGTGTGAAAGTTTCTTCAGAATCTATACCTTCATAGCTTCCATGAATGTATCCTTTGCGTGTTCTAAGTCAAACTCGGGTTCCTTTGTAGGAGCCTTGTGAACCCACGTACTTTCCTCTGGCTGCTTCCCCTTATCCTCTCCCATGGTTGTACTACCTCTAAGCATCATGTTTACATTCAGATCTTCTTCATGCAGCTCAGATATTGTCATTTGTATATTCTGAGTCGAAAGAGGCTCAAATTCCCCTTTTCTGCACATCCTCGTGATCAACATAGGACAATCTATTATTTCATGATCAAACTGAGCATAATACAAGCACAATATCCTTGTCAGGTTGGTACAATCGCGGGCATAGTGCCCTGGCCCTCCACAATTGTAGCAAATTAGTTGTCTGTGGCCCCTTCTTGGTCCCATTCCACCTCATCCTCGACTGCGCCCCTGGAATCCAATGTGTGCCATCCCCGCATCTAGGTCAAGGGTTCACATTTTGGTCTGTATCCTATAGGCATGGTTCTAATCCATCATTAGCTCGTAACTGCGGAAAGTGTGCTCATCGTGGCCTACTGACTAGCGTAAATTACAAAAGAATAGTTAGGGTGTCTATGTATACTTCTGTAAAAAATGATAATTTCCTGTAGTGTGTTTCCCTCCTATTTGATAGACCACACACCATAAAGTAGGTGTCGCACTCGAACCTGTCTGTGCCTCCGGTCTCAATGGCATTGGCCCGGCTCCTCCCAAGTAGTTTGCAAACACTAGACAATGATCTTTGTCATGACCCTAGCGTTTTCATTTTATGCACCATACATCCTTACGTGCCTCTAGCTACAGTGCCCTATCCTGCTTCAAATTTTGCATTTCCAAACACAGATTCTATATTTGCGTGTGGATTTGTTGGACTCCCAACCTAGGATCTTATATCGAGGTCTCATGTAATCTCATCGCCATTTCCAACGCTTCGGCCTGGGTGGAAAGTTTCTGTTGTGATAGCGCCATCCTCAAGTGTGGTGTCAGAGATGCTACAAACCATGCGTGACGTTGTCCATTTGTCAATGTCATATTGGCTTCATGGATCATACTCTTCAGCCATTGATCCAGATCCCAGGGAGTCTCTCCCGGGAGCATCACGATTTCTTTAAACTTGATGATCGATTATGTTTCTGACTTTTTCCTACTAAATTTCCTATTTAGCGTGGCCTAGATCTTTGTTATCCCTACGTTTGGGTGATTTTTAGAGTGCTTGATATACCATTTTAATGCGCGATCCTGTAGTGCACTCACCAATGTAGCCTTCTTGATATTGTCATCCATGACACCTTGTGCTTCCCATACTGCTCTTACCACAAACAAGAATTGGTCCGGATCTTCATTTCCTACTCCTTTGAAGACTGGTAGTTTGATCACGCTCGTCATACTGAATGGTGGAAGTGGCGGAAGTGGAGTGGGTTGAGATGGAGGTGAGGGGGTGAAGCGGGTGGCGATGGAGGCATTGGTTGATATAGAATATTGGTATGCCTCACCCCTTGGTACCCTCATACAGATGTACAACACAAAGAAGGCTCAACATGTATTACCAAAGTTTTCCATGGATATGTTGGTCATGCAAGAAGTGTCTTATCACATCTCGACAACATTGTCAGCACGACTGCATACGAAGAAGAAGGCACCTTGGCCCACTCTTCCTACGGGGATCGGGTTGTATGAGATCCAGAATATCAAGCATGTTGAGGCCAAGACAAAGGAATTCAAGAGATTCACCTTCAACACCAGAATTTTCAATCTGTATGACTTGCATTTCTTATTAAAGGACCACTATGTGAGAGTACATCATCTTTGGATCCATGGTGCATGTCATTAACCTGAGAAACATCCATGGAGATATAAATATCACTTCTCCAAGCTTAATGAACAAGTCAGCATAGCTGTAGAGTGGTTAGCAAGGCAAAAGGAAGCATCATCCCAAAGAGCAACATCATGAGCAGCAGTAGACCTACTTTTGACAAAAGCAAGAGGGACGTTGTAGATAGCACAAAGGAAGAGAAAAGTTGCAAGTTCAAAGTAGATCCACTTGTGTTGAAAACAATTTTGGAGATTGAGGCAAAGAGGTGACAGCATGAAAGGATGATTGCGCAAAGGAAAAGAGAGAAGCAGAAGGTGGAGGAAGAAGAAAAAGAGTTGCAAGAGTTGAAGAATCAACTCAGGGAAGAAAAAGGGCTTCGCAGAAGAGAGAAAGAAGCACAGCTTGAACATGAATAGCAGGAGGTGCAACATTGTTATAGACATTTTTGGGCACTTCAACCCCAATCACAAATTTCCATAAACTGAGGGCTCGTAAGTCCCTAAAAGTGTTGCTTCACTGCCTAAAAGAACAAGGTCAACTGTTTACATCATCTCCCAGAAGTTCTCCATTGAAAACTACTCATAAATGGTCAAAACTGGACCATACTGAAAGCTCAATGCAGAGGGTGCGATGCATATCACCTTCCCAATGTACAGAGTGCAATGCATAATTATTTGCTCCTCTGTAGGGTGCGATGGTCGGGAATGGACAAATGGCAGGGACAAAAATGCGAGGTGGAAGATCATGGAATCTTCCAGAAGCTTCCCCTCTGACACTTGCCACTCCATTTTCAACCAGGGATGAGTAAGAGATCATCATTCTCCAAGTGGAAGCAGGAACTATTAGAGAGAAGACACTAATAAATATCCCAAAAGATGACTCACCTCTCTATAATAATATATATATGGATCCCTCATCACAGAGATCCGGGGGTTGGAATTTTGTATCTTATAGAGAAGTGTTGTTGGTATTGTGGTGTATATTCACAGTGTTGGGTGATCTAGCTTTGCTTGAAGTGAAGAAGGGCTTCTTAGCTGGAGGATGATGCTGGGTCAGAGCACATGGTTGTAATCTTCTTGCTACTTTTCATCTGAATAAAGCTATTCTTTTTTCCTTCCATATTCTTGTGTACTGTTTATATATGCTTGTATATGGTTAATGCATATCTGATCCTACATTATTTATGAATTTAGATCCTTGTTTCTTGCATAGTAGTATGTTGCTGTGATTCTATAAGTATTTTTGAAGCTTAGCAGACAAAGAAAAAGTGGCGCAACTCTATCAAGAAGGAGAGGAAATCGAGTGCAAGACTCAGGTTGGCCCTCTTGGTTCTCCTCTCATCTATTTTCATAAAAGGAATCAATAGTAGACTTTGATTGTTTGATTTCTAAGATAGCCACCATCTTAGGGAAAAGCAGCATCGCTGTGGAAACTTTCCCCGTGTAAAAAAATGCGACTCCGCTGAGGAGCACTAGATTACTTGTTAGCCATCTGTCTTGTTTCTTTATAAAAATACAGATGGAGCCATGAGTCAAGCCAAACTACCTTCAACTGCATTTGTCATACAAATGCAAAGTAGATCAATGCTGCTTCAGTCAATCTCCGTGTTTTTTTTATGAATTAAAAAATAGATCTGCAAGCAATCTAATTGCCCTTAGTGGTGGCTCTAGTAACCTCTTTGATCACCCCTGTGTTTTACATACGTTGATCCTTACTTATTCAGCCTAAACACTTGAACTAGATTGCAAACTGTGAGTGAAATCTCGTTCAAAGTCTCACACTGTAACCATCGGACCCTAACTTCAAGGCAGCCTGTATGCATCGCGCTTCCCGAATGGAGTAGGTGTGTTGCATACTGAGTTCACTATGTAACAGGTGTGATGGTCAGGGAGGATTGAATTTACCCTCCGACTGTAGATTTTTCTCACTGTTTTCAGTCTTATTCATGAGTTTTTGTTGTCTGTAGTCAGTGTACTTCTGTGAATACCCCCTTCTCTTGCATTATTCCGCCTCCTTAGTGCAAAGAACTTGTTATGAACCAGCTCAAGAAAAGATAGAAAAGATAGATCAACGCCTTAGAATTCGGCCTCTTCGAGGGGGCAACCTCCTTTAAATTACATAAATGAATAATTCTTGGATGATACAAATGACAAAACCTCCTTTCTATATATAGCAGTCTAAGGAGTCACAATATAACCCAACTGACCTAACAATAATAATATAAAGCCACAAAAATAACAATAGAGGGATTCTATGGGGCACAGTAATAACAATATGGGGGAAATAGGGGCACACCAATATTAATAAGGGGTACAACTACCATAGTAATGGGGTAATCACTAGTATTATAGGGACCCAACAACATCTTATCAAGAGACACACAAGTATCTTGAGAAAGACATCAACACAAATTGAAAGATATCAAAGTTATGTCAAGGTCTACAAAAAAATATCAAACCCTATATCAAAGAATAAGTCTACACCAACAAAATACTTGGATCCTCTAGTCATCATGAAAAGACCACAAAGACCCTCATCAAGTTGGAAGGATCTACAAAGAAAGGTAGCTTGAAGTATATACATCCAAGAGAATAGCTTCAAGAACAAAGATCACATCATCATCTTGAAGAATAAATATATCTTCATCAAAGAGAAGGTTCCTATAATCTATATCATCATCAAATTCTAGAAAGCAGCAAGTGGAAGAATCATCTCAACAAGTAAGTATATGACCTTATCTGAATCTGTTAAAATTTCTTTTTGCAAGGAAAGCACAAATGGGTTGGGGCTTTAAACTCTCTTGCATGGAAGAGAAGGACATATCTGAATCTCAATGAAAATGAGGTGATGAAACATCTCAAAGGATCTATCAAAAAACTGTGAGAGGAAGATGCTCAAGATCTTGCAAAGTATATGAATGGGGAAGTAGGGCTCAGAGGATTCTTATAGAATCCATCAAGGATCCTCTCATCCCATATGTATCAAAACTCGAAACTTCAAAATAAATCTATGACAAACTAGTAGAGTTGTACTCCGTAAGCACTGCCAGAGAAGTCATCTCATTAAGACAAGAAATCTACAAGCTGAATATGTTAAGGGAAGATGGAATAGTGTTAACTAGGAAATCCCTTCTATGAACAGAAGTGATCCCTCTAGTCCAATGAGTGGATCTAGTAACAACTGAAACAAATACATGCAAAACTCTCCTAGTTTAAATCCTAATGACATGAGAGAGGAAAGGTGGCCTACCTCACTCCTATGTGTTTTCTTTTCGATGTCGATCTCGATCTCTTCACTTCCGAGATTGATCCTCGCTATTATGTTGTAAACAAATACTTACAAGAGAGATCAAACAAATACAACAAAGGAAAAACAAAGCATATGCATTCTAATGTAAACCATACAAAAATCAATGAGCATCATACTAAGAAAGTATTCATTTACATGATTATGGAAAGTAAATATCCATTTTATTAATAGTAAACACAATAGGGAATCATACAACCATTGGCTTGATGTTGGAAGCCTCCTTCGGGATTGGATTCCAAGTCCAAGCCAATGCTTCTAGAGCTATCCTTTCTCCTTCACAAATTGGCAGCAATTAGCCACAATTTAGTAGTAGCACAACCAATCTAATCTGACAAACCATTTGAGGGTGTAAGGGAATGCATTTATAGGGAAGGAGAAGAAGTTAGGGATCCAAAAAAGGGGGAAGGAGGTCCACGTATTAAGGGGAAGATCCATAAAGGCATGATCAAGGACTCAAAATGGGAGAACTCGACCATATCCTTATTCAACAATAACCAACTCATTTTTCTTGAGGCTTCTAGTAAGAGAAGCTTCTGCTCCATTTTTGGAGATTCTTAAAGAGGATCAATGTGGATTTTCCTATCCAAAGTCGTACTACTAGTGATAGTCACTAGTTAGACCAAAGGATACCAGCGCGGGTTTTCCTACTAAAAGTAGTGTTGGGCTTGCAAACAGGTTTTTTTACTAGCTCTTCCAAAATTACTTCAAGGCATTTATTCTTCTTTTCTTCAGGGATGCTTTGATCAATGTTAATCATGGTGAATTCATTGACATCTTCTATCGCTTTGTGACATTTTGGGGCAAAGTCTGATAGCTTAGGGTATGAGACAAGGAGTATGACAAAGTATTGTATAACAGATGCCCCCTACAACATGAAGTCATAATAGGAAGTGATGATTGAAGTTCTTTACAAGTCAAGCCAAGGAATTTGGAGAACTACCATGAGGAGACCTACAAATCAAACATAATACAACATATATGACATCTCTAAGTAGGCATCTAACAATACATAAATTCACGACATGGGTGCAACCATCCGACTATAAAGGATCATATGTATGGATCCAAAGCATGGATGCAACCATCCGACTAGAAATGATCATATGTATAGATCAATGGCATGGACGTAGCCATACGACTAGAAAGGATCATATATATGGATCCACGGCATAGATGCAACCATCCGACTAGAAAGGATCATGTATACAATCATAAATACTAAATAACTCCACACAACTTGAATTTAATAGATGAATCTAGGGTCTACATCTCCGCCAACCAATGTATGAATTTGACCATGTGAGTAGACTTGTTGAAGTCGAACATGGTAGAAACTACTTGATTACCATTCAATGATTTAAATTGTTAATAGGGACAAAAGAAACCACCAATAGTGACAATGGCTCTCAATGTACAACTGCATAATCCACAAGTGTGAACAAGGAAGCGAAAGTTGAACACTCGCAAAATCATTTGATTGAAGGCCAATGATGTGAACCTATTGTCGAATGCGAAGAACCTGCCATTAAGGCACGCAAGCTCCAATATACTGAAATGAGGTTTCTAGATCATCTTCCTGGATAATGAGTTGGAGTTTACAAGAAGTAATCCATCGAAGGAGGGTCATAATGTTTCCCACATTATCGACACGAAATAAAGGACTTTGTAATTTTGGTGAGAGTGATTTAGGATTCTAGCATAGAAGGTCAAATGGGGTATAAAAGGTTTGAATTTGCAAACATAACTTCTCTTGAGCATATCAGTGACACAAATCTAGATTTTGGCAGCATTTGACTCAAAAATGGATCAATGGTCATGATGACGATAGGTAATGATCAAATGAGAGGAAAATGGATTTCCCAAACCCAGGAAGGCAAGTGACTAAGTGAGGATATCCCAAACCCGACACAAAATGCAGATGAGTGTCATGTTCAAGAGTGACATGTTGCCTTTCACACAGAATACAAGACACATTTACTTCCATTTTCGCCCGCTATTTCTAGCGAGTACCTCTTTATTTTTAATCACAAGCTTGAAGAGGATACCATATTCTTGTCATATAAGTTCATCCTTCAGATGAATCCATCCTCGTAAGTTTAATGAGCCCTAGGAAGGAGTAGCTTGGCCTCATCATGGTGACAAGTCCTACGTCGTTTAAGTTTTATGAGTCCGACAGAGGGGTAACTTGACATCTTTTTTCATGTTTAGAGAGTTTGAAAAAGAGGCAGAAAAGAAAAACTCTAAAGGTCCCTTTTCATAGATTGTCTCTCGAATTCGAAAAGGTAGAAAATAATATTCAAGAGAACCTCTTGGCCATGTTTGACTAAGGTATTCCTTTTTCATAGCTAGTCTATCTCAGTCGGAAAAGGGTCACACCTATACTGAGTAGGCATATTTTCATTTACTTTTATGAGTTCGAAAAGAAAAGTGCTCAAAAATATTTTCATATTTTTGGAGTCTGAAAAGAGTTGAAGAGGATTCCACCTGAAGGAATGAGTGGTATAAAATGATAGTAACTGGTTCCAGTTATGGTGGAACTACTCAAAACATGTAAGGTTCAAGAGGCTGGCTAATAAGACCACTCATTTCAGATATTCCTCAGGCAAGGGTAAAAAAATCAAGTGAAAGCGTATGATCGGCCAAAGAGATGGTGACAATGGAATGAAAAAACCAAGGTTCATCGGGCAAAAACAAGCTAATAAAAATGGCAATCATGAGAGGGAAAGTGAGAATGGTTTCATTTTTACACAAGCTTGAAACATGGGAAACTATGCTTCAAGATACTTGAAAATGGTTTCATTTTTCACAAGCTTGAAACATGAGAAAATACTATGCTTGGATTTGGTTTCATTTTTACACAAGCTTGAAATGGAGACAAGCAATCCTTGAGATGAGTTCACATGCCCCCAACATAATGAATCAATTTGAGGTACATTCCCCCCAAGCTTCATTTCATTCACCTAAGTAGAATATTGGTTACTAACAGGTGGATGGAATGAAGGTTCGCTTATAAGATCAAGTGAAAGAATTAACTGGGATTCTACAAGATCTAATCAAAGACTCGAATTGGAAGGGGATTTATTTCATTTTTTAACGAGCTTGACATAGGAAAAGAACCATGCTCATGACACCTTGTTTCATTTTTTAATGAGCTTGACACAAGTAAAAGAACTCTGCTCCGACACCTATTTCATTTTTTAATGAGGTTGACGTAGTAAAAGACTATCCTCATGGGGACCTATTTCATTTTTTAATCAGGTTGACATAGTAAAAGAACTATCCTCATGGGGACCTATTCATCTTTTAATGAGGTTGACATAGTAAAAGAATTATCCTCATGGGGACCTATTAAATTTTTTAACGAGATTGACATAGTAAAAAGACTATCCTCATGGGGACCTTGATGATGGGCTATAAGAGACCATGGCTTCCAAAAGGTTCTCATCAGATGGGGGAACAACACTCTGGAAGGGATATCTATTAAGGGATCTAATGTAAAGTTCGGGTTCCAATGTACCCAATACATGATGAACTATATCATTGACTAGATAATCAATTTATGTGGGTACGAAACAAGTGGCCATATAATTAATCTGTGGTGGGGGTGATACCACTTGCATACAAAGAACATTTAGGGAAGATGGTTGATTAGGGGTCAAATTAGGACCAACGAACGAAAGTTGATCAATGAAGACAACTCTTACTTCATGCGTGAAACATATGACATGAAAGAGAGAAGAGAAAAAACCTCCCATGACATAAACATAGTCACGAATGATGAGTAAATTAAAATCAAAAGGGACTTGAACAACCATCACGTCGAGATAGACAATTTTTTCTCTCAAAGTAATGGGAAACTTAGAAAGGATCTCTAATAGTTGATTGGTTCCTTTGTTAAAAGCTAATAGATTCTGGGTAATAGGAACAAGCTACGGAGAACCTAAAGATTGCCAAGTAGTTCAAGACAAAATACTAACATACACGCCTTCATATATGATTGTGCTAGGTACTTGTATATTATAAGCCTGTACTGTTATCTAAAAAGGCACATAAGAAGGAAGATGATATCTTGCCATTCGACTCCAATTAAAGAAAGTGACTAAACTACTTGGAGAGTGAGCCATTGGAATGGGAGGACTTCCCTCTTTCATTAAAGGAACAGGAGGGTTGCGTCCCTGGACTACGGGAATAGGAAGATCACCCCTCTGTACAGTGGGAATAGGAGGATCACCCCATAATTCTTTGGAATCTGAAGAAACCAAAAGAACTTGAGAAATATGAAATTCTATCTTTACAAGATAGATATGATCAACCAAAAGCAGAATCTGGTCAACCACTTTCTCGGCCAATGGTTGATCGAGAACAAACTCATTGGATTCACTTTCAGAGAGAGTGGGATTGACTAGAGATGAGCTCTAATCAATCACTTGATTAACTAGTGAAGGGTCAAGGGAAAGCTTCTGATAACCAGTCGGAAGATGAGATTGAGAAGTGATAAAGTTATCCAATACTTTTGAGGCTTCATCCATATAAGGAGAAAGGTGAATAAGATGATTCCCTTTGCATAAACTACAAGGAAATTTGACTTTTCCCTTTTTCCCATGGGCTTTACAGTCACTAGTTGAAGGTTTTCCACCAACATGATCTCTAGAGGCTGATGATAAAGGTTTTTTTTGAGCCAATGGACCATACTTCTAATACCAAGGAAACCTCAAATAAGGTGGTCACCCTTACAAATATTGCCAGGGAATTTCACTTTATGGGGTTGAGTGGAATATTCCTCAACATCAATTTCATCTGTAGCAATGGCCGCTTGGTTGGCCCTTTGCTTATTTTTCTTCTTCTTCTTATCCACCTGGTGACTAAATTTCATATTTTCACCAGACGGAGAGGAAGAAGAGGAAGAAGATTGAATAAGTGAAGAAGGCAAAGAGTCAAATTTAGGCTCAACTGGAGGTTGCCACTGTTCAGATGGAGGAGAGCCTGGTTGAGGAGTAGTTTGGAAATTCAGAACCATAGGGGTCGAAAATAACCAAACTGAGATACCAATGGTAAATCCAAGAAGAGACAATGTTGCCATATAGAGAACACCAACATTTCCAAAAGAAGGAAAAGGACTAGGATTCCCATTAGAGGCGTTTCCTTGGTTGGTAGACCCAGGAAATGTTTCCATTAGTCTCAACCTAATATCTACTAAGGAATATTTCCACAGGAAGGATATTATTCCGCAGTCAATTAATTTTATAAATTAACAACAATTAAATAAAAGAGGGGTAACTAGGCATAAAGCTTTACCAAGCAATCGTGAACTATGATATACACCTTGGTGAACCAAGGAATTAACGTACGACTGCTAATCTCCCCGAATGTTGTGTTCAGTGTATCACGATACACAAGGTGGAAGACTCGTTACCTATGGATGGATAGCAGCCTATAGGGGTCTCCCAAAATATACATAATGATACGTGGGATTATAATTTGTAGTAGTGTTGTCTAATGTGTAACCATTCGATGAGAGTGTTCCCATATACTTACCATGCGTGGAGCGCCTCCTATATACCCGAAAGTACTGAAGAACAATCCTATACACTTTTGTACACGGAACAAGATTTCACCCCCAGGATACAATGCTGGGTAATAATGATAGTTCCTACATTTAGCAATGCCGAAACACGTCTCTAACCTAGACCTCTAAATGTTTTTAATTAATGACAAATGCTCCTTAGGTTAATTGAGGTTAATTTTAAGTTGATCTTCAATTAAGTTTTTGTTTTAAGGCTCAAAAAAATGTCACATGAACACCTATGATGCAACTTTCATGAGAAAAGGATTCTTTCTGTTTTGATGAAATCAATATAGTAAGGGAAGAGATTCAAACAATGATGCAACAATAAAGAACGCAACAAACAAAACTTTCCTAACTAGATATTTCAATTTCATTTTCCAAATGCAACAACCAAAAGAGAAATGATTTCAATTTTTCTTTCAATGAATGAGAATGCATTCAATGCACTTTTTCGCTATCAACCACTAAATAATGTAATCTATGTTCAATGATGATCCCAAAAATGACATTTCAATGCATTGTGATCTAATGCACTTTATGAAAAGTAAACTTTGAGATCAAAACTAAATAAATTCAAAATCAATTTATTTTGTGGTCGCAAAAGAACTAATAATGCTCAAACAACAACAAATCAGTATGCCTTCCAAACATACAAGCAACAAACAACAATTTTAATTGACTCAAAGAATCAAAGACTCAAACCAAAACTTACATTCACCACTTCAAACCATGGGAGGGACTTTTGCACACCACAAAGAAACTAACACAAATCAAAGAAAATTCAATGCACATAGAGCAAGAGGATGACCTCGGAGATAATGACACATTAGGATTTTTAGCAGAAATGCTAAAAATTCTCAATTTTAAGGATCAACACTACTTTACATAGAAAAATCCGTGCTGATAGGGTCTTCAATGCTACTTTACATAACAAAATTCACTCTGGAAGCACTAATTTACATAGAAAAATCTGTGTTGGAAGAGAAACTGGACCAACACGGGCAGACAGTGGAAGACACGGTTTCCAGCGTGACTGTACTAGGAAAAATCAACATTGTTAGCATGATTATAACTGATAAAAACACATTGAGAGAGGAAATTTGAGGAAAAATAAGTAGATCTTCAAAAAAACCTTAGACCTAATACCCTAAATGACCGACTACTCAGAGTATAGACTTAAAGGAAATCAAAACCAAGGATCATTGAAAGGTGGCCAAAGTAATAAAAAAGGCCAAATGAAAAAGGAGGGTTGAAAGGGCTATAGGCTCCCCAGTGGAGTCGCTAATTTGTTAACTATGCAATCCCTTCTAGGGATAGAAGTGATCCCTCTAGTCCAACGAGCGGATCTAGTAACAACTGAAAAAAAATACATGCAAAACTCTCCTAGTTTAAATAAGAATGACATGAGAGAGGAAATATGGCTTACCTCACTCCTATGCGGTCACTTTTAAATGTCAATCTGGATCTCCTCACTTCCAATCTAAATCCTCAATATTTTGTTGTTAATGAATACCCGCAAGAGAGATCAAACAAATACAACAAAGGAAAAACATATCATATGCATTCTAGTGTAAACCATACGACAAATCAAGGAGCACCATACTAAGAAAGTAGTCATTTACACTTTTATGGAAAGTAAACATGCATTGTATTAATAATAAACACAAGAGGGAAGCATACAACCAATGCCTTGATGTTGGAAGCCTCCTTCAGGATGGGTTTCTAAGTCTAAGCCAAGACTTCTCAATCTCTCCTTTCTCCTTCACAAATTGGCGGCAATTAGGCACAATTTAGGAGCAACACGACCAATCTAGTCTGACCAACCATTTGAGGGTGTAAGGGAATGCATTTATAGGGAAGGAGAGGAAGTTAGGGATCCACAAAAGGGGGAAGAAGGTCCATATTAAGGGGAATATCCCTAAAGGTAGGATCAAGGACTCAAAATGGGAGAACTCGACCATATCCTTATTCAACAATAACCAGCTCACCATTCTCGAGGCTTATAATAAGAGAAGCTTCTACTCCATTTTTGGAGAAACTTCCTGAAGAGGATCAACACGGATATTCCTATCCAAAGTCACGCTGCCAGTGCTCCTCACTAGCTAGACCAAAGGATACCGCACGGGTTTTCTTTCTAAAAGTAGCACTGGGCTTGCAAATAGGGTTTTTGACAAACTCTTCCATAATTACTTCAAGGCATTATTCTTATTTTCTTCAAGGATGCTCTAACTAATGCTTTTCATTGTGAATTCATTGACAAATTTTGTCACTTTGTGGCATTTTGGGCAAAGTTCGACAGCTCAGGGCATGAGATAGGGAGTACGATAAATTAATGCATAACAAATAACAACATACTTTATGAGGATATATAAAATCAAGGATCAACTACTAGATATGGGAGAAGTCATGTCTGATAGAGAAATGACTACAATTGTATTAAATGCACTACCAGAGGAGTGGGTTAACTTTACTTCAAGTATTTATGGGAAGAAAGAAGCTACTACATTCTAGGATCTATGGTCACTGTGCAAGATTGAAGAATCTAGACTAAAGGCCAAATATGATGTGGGATCTATTACATGTCATTTTGTGACATTAGGAAAATGACCATTGGTTTGGATCTTTCGCTATCCATAAATTTGTCTCGAAGCATTCCCTTGCAAAGTTAGAATCCAAACTATCCTAAAGAAAGTGAAATCACTAGATCCCATGGTTCAAAACCTTGTTTTTTACTGCCTGCGCAGTTCCCTAGTCAATCTCCGTGCATACACAAAGAAGTCCATTAGGTATTGTGCATAAGTGTGCTTTGTCTTACACTGTGACCTGCGCACATGAATTAACAAATGTAAAAATAAAAATTAAAGTCTAGAAGCATTGATAGACGTATTTATCCCAACTTACAAGCTTCGAATGGGTGCCTATTCAACCCTGATCCTTCCCATCATGGAGCAACTTCCTCTCTTTGTGGAACCCCTTTCCCACCATTAGTGGATCTCACCCCTTGGAGAATGGATCCCAAAATTCTCACTCTTGGCCTATAAATCTATTACAGGCCTAAGGATTAAGGAGGATTGTTCGAAGTAGGCTTATGATGTTGGAATAAGGTTGGAAGGCTATTCATTCAAGGAGAGGGTTGGAGATTGTGGTAGGGGACTTGCAACATCAAGGCTTCAAGGTTGTAAGTCTATTCTCCATTTTTATTAATATAAAGGCAATTGTTATTTCTCAATTATGTCTCTGTTGATATAATTTGTATGATTCCTTGATCACCTACATAGATTGTGATTGCATATTGATCCATTTTGATATATTATTGAATTAATTAGTTCATTTATTTCTTATGCTATATGTTGGATGCATTGATCTCATGTATATTTCTGTTTATGCAAATCTCCTTCAGGACATCTCAGAGATGTTGTGGGAAGCAATAGGAAGAGATTCTCTAAAGCATCAAGGGGAAGTGGATGGTCAAAATATCCGAACAAGACTTCATTAAGAATTTCAATTTAAACAGTAAGTGGCTTCTATCATACTATTTGTTTCAATCAATCGTAGTCTAGAGAAAGGTAACAATTATTGGTTGTTTTTTACTAGATTGATCTGAGGTCTATGGAGATTTCTCTTGTCCACAAGAGGGATAAGTCCAAATAACAAATTGGTGGTTCCACTAGGGAATAATCTCACTCTCCATTGTTTTCCTCGTTTGTACTTCTGAAACTTTTGTAGAAGCCCTCTTTGAGTGTCTGGAAATCTTAAAAATTTGGATTTTGGGTTTGATTTGACTTATTTTTTAGTTCTTTCCAAAATTTCTTGTTGTGAGCACTTAGGATTTAGGCACATAGCGTATTTGTGTAGACTCGTGTTTCTGCAACAAAGCATATGCGCACTAGCTTTCTCTATGACCTAGTATGCACATATCTGTAATTTTTTGAAAATTTCAGTTCTATCCTCATCAAGTACAAAGTTTTTGGTTTTTCCTATTTAGTTACATTTGTTTGTACCTTCGAGTGTCTGTGAGTTTGATTGAGTGTTGTGAAAATATTTTCTTGTGATTATCTTATTTTTGAAAATTAGGGTAAAGTCTCATCTGGTGAATGGTCGATCTATCAAAAGAGAGATCCGTTGGTCTTTCCTTATTGACTATATGTCTTTCTTCTTTTGGCTAGATTAGGTCTTGTGTTTAGTTTTCTCTTTTGTGAAATATTGTTTTGTGTGTGAAAAATAATCTTTTACGAGATTGGGTATTGTTTGTGAAAAATACTTATTATACTACTTTCAGAATGAAAAGTCATTTTTCCTTCCATTATTGAAGTGCTTATGAAATGTACTCTTTACTGTAAGTGAATTAATAGCATTCAATTAGGGAAAATTCATTATAGTGATCATTGGTTTCTTCTTGAATTTTGCAAAATTTCGAGTGATTGTATGTTTAAAGAGAAATTTCTTGATTTTTTGTGTTATTGGGAAATCTAGTCAAAATATTGAAGCTATTTTCAATATCTGGGTAATTTGAAATTGGATACCTGCATTGTAGGAAAAGGGTTATAGTGGGATTTATATTTTTATACATTCTAGTTAAATTTTTTGAAAGACTCTTTCCTTACTTCAAATAGAAATTCATTGAAACAAAAAGGTAACATTTTCATTTTCGATTGCGTTAGGATTTGCGTCAAGTTACAATTCCATCAAGTTTCATGTCCATTATCTTTGAGTAAATAACAACTCTTAAAATCAACACTAATAAAATCAATCTAGATATTTTTTTTAGGGATCTTTTCTACCTACAGTAAATTACGTTTTAGGGCTTTGGAATGGGAGAGTGAGTTAACTTTCCAAAGCTACAAACAAACATTAACATCTTGTGATAGGTAGAAAAATCCATATATTGCAATTTTTCTCTGGGAATCTTCCATTACAAAGTAGTTAAACATGAGATCATATCATACTCAGTGAAGTGATCGACCCCACTTCATTGTCTACAGTGGAGTGATTTACATGTACTCAAAACAGTGTTGAAAGGTACTTGGGAATCACTTGGAAGTAATCCTCAAATTAACCATGTTGAGGAACTTTTAAGGGGCTTGAGCTTTGTTTCTTTTCCCTTACGTGTATGTCTGATCTGTGGCTGTCCCCCTAGGTTAAATTGTTTTACGTGGTAACCTTAGACACTATAATCTTAGGGATTTTACCCCTGGTGACGACGGAGGGGAAGTCTCTGATGTTGTTGGAACATATGTTGGCTAGATGCACTTTGAAATTTATAGAGGGTATCATTCATTCAAGATGGCATAAATGAAGTTTACTTGCTCCATATCATGTACATTAAGCAGGTTGTTAGTGTAACTGGTTCCACCTGCTCTATCTATAGCCACTTTTCACTTTCATCTCCGCGACATTGGATTTCATCACCAACTAGCGAGTTTGTTGTGAAAATATTATTTGCATGGTCTGAATCCTTATATTTTTTAGTGTGTGTTAATTGTTTGTTTTTACTTTTTAGAGGCTTTAGGATTAGATTGTGAATATTGTTTGATTTTGTAATAAAAATTTCATCCTGGCTGATTCACCAAGGCAGTTGCATAGAATGCAAGGTAAACCCCCTAAATATACACCTATTCAATTGTAAAAGATAAAAATTGAAATTTAAAAATTAACAAGATCTAAAACCCTAGAACAACCTGGAACATCTAAAGTTTTAATTTTTGAGATAATAGAAACTGAAGTGAATCCAACACAAGAATTAGAATTAGGCATAGTTCATTCTGGCCTAGAGATTACCGAAGTAGTTCAAACCGAATGTAATACTAGTGGAGTTTTTGACACTGAACTAACTAAACCAGACGTAGAAGAAACTAAGTCTGATATTTCTCAACCTGAATCACCTTCGATTGTTTTAGCGCCTACTCCTACTCCAACTTCACCTCGAAGTAAGTCGATAATTATGACTGGACTACCTCCTAGATTGATTAGCATTTAATGTATTATTGGGAATGAGGAGGAATATTCACCTCATACTCTAGTTGCCACGAGTGATCCTTTTGATCCAAGAGTTCCTTTTGATTTTTTCCGACTTAATCCTTGGTATTCTACCCCTTTGAACTTTTTAGGTCATAGTTTTCCACCTCATTGCATTCCTTTCTATTCACCAAGAAGAACAATGTCATAAATTCCTCTCGGGATCTAACCTACTGATTCATCTATGTTTACTAACTCCCTGAAATCACTGTTGTATGGTGGTATGTCAGTTCCTCCTAGATACCAATCACTTACTGGGAGTTTTTTAGGAGCTACTCTTCTCCTCAACTTTGGTCATCTTGTTTATCTACATCCATTGTTCAGAGCATGACATCCATACCTGAGCACCTATGGTATAAAACCAATATATTCACATCATGTCTAGTAACTCAGCTAACTCTCAAATAACCCCAATTGGTATTTATTACCCGCATGGGGGGAAATCACCTCATCCTCCACTTGGAGGAAAAACCGTTTTCAAATATTATACTACAGTTGGTGGTCAACCATTTACTGAAAATTATGGTCAAATACCTTATCTCGGTCCTAGTTAACCTGTTGTAGATCAACCTTTGATTGGTACTCCTTATCCTTGGATGAACATTATTTGGAACCATGTTTTTTCTCAATAGTTTGGTCCAGTTGCTCCACATGTGCCAATTTATCAACCCGTTCAAACTATTGGACAACATATTCCTAAATGTATATTCCAAATATTGTTGTACTTGTCGAGCAACCTATTCAAGGAATTCCTCAAACACTTGTTCAACAACCAATCAAACAACTTGTTCAGCAAGCCATACAACAACCTATTCAGAGTGCGCCTCAAACACCTATTTCACAACTAGTCCCAAGTTCACCTCTTACATTTATCCTAGGAGTATCATAAATGACTGTTCAAATTACCCCTCAAATTCATGTTCCTCAAACTACATAGGAAATCCCTCAGGTTTTTGCTTATCAAAATGGTCCTACCGTCCAGTCTACACCATAGATTCCTATTGGACAATATGGTATAGGAATAATGCAAGTACCTATTGAATTTCCATGAAGTTGGGTCTAGGTTAGAGTCTTAAAATCATTGATGCCACCAAACCAAGAGTCTCAACCATAAACTACTTTGCACAATGGAATAAAATAAAAGTAAAGAAAACATGCACAAAATATAGACAACTTTTTACAAATTGTACAATAAATTATAATCACCAATCTTCGTTATATTAATCCAACATATTTAATACAATAGTCCAGGGCTCCCGTACCAGGGATAATGACCCTCAATCATCCTCTAGTATAAGATACAAAAATAGGACTGGGTATTAGTCCATCAACAACTAATCTGTACTCAACAAGATACTCTGACCATCTAGCTGTAGCGTGCTCTCTCAGCTCCTCCTAGTCATACCTTGTACCTTCCTAGTACTTTTGCTCCTAATCTGTGGCTCCTTCCTCTATCAATGCTCCGAGTCCATCTAGCCTATCCAATCTGATCTCTAGTTGTGCCTTTGTCCACCAAGACCACAACACATCGAGACTCCTGTCGTGTTGTTCACAGCTCCACTTGTGAAACTCTCAATCTACCCACTACTTCTCCTTAGCTATTCAGGGACTTCAGCCCACTAAAGTCTTCCTGCACTGCTTCGATGAAGACAAACATAGGACAGAAAGGTTTGCCACCTATTAGTGCAAGATGTCCATCTCCCACAATGAACACGAGTTAGGAGTCCTACCCATCTTTTTTTGTAGATGTCCTTATCCACATAAAATTCTTGGGCTCTGTAAAGAGCTCCTGGTTTATCAGACCCTTGAGCTCATCAACTACCTCTCTCGCAACTACATTTGTCCATCAAGGTGTTTCTCATCGGGCTCTAACTTGGACACTATTACATTGTCCTCCAGGAGACCATAAGTTCCCAAGCCACGTTCACACTTGGTCAACTCTCACGTTTCCATCCAACATTACACGAGAGACCAAGTCCATGATGTAGCATCTGCACCTAGTTAGGGCATCCCCACACCTAGGAGATCCTTACACACAATTGCCCACAAACTTCTCCAATCTTCCCTTTACTTTGCAATAGAGGAGCTATTTCACAAATATGGTCATATCAATATGTCCTCACCTAGAACATCGTCAAGCCATCATCTAAGGGAACATCTGCAACTCTCCTTTTTTTTTTCCCTCTTACCTCTCATCTGATGTGCATGTTGTCACCTTGGTTGCTTGGTAGGCTTCCCATCAGTCCATGTGGGCTCCTCCAAACAACTCCTAAGGTCTCCTACAACTACCCGTCAAACTAATCAAGGCACTGGTAAAAAGAAAGAACCAACACAAAGTGAACATGTCTTTATGTCTATTGTTCCACTACTTCCCTAGATTGTTCTGGTTAGGGCACTAGTATTTTGCACCAGCACTTCATTTGACACCCAAATAATCCTTAGATTCTCCAGTCTAGCAAGGGAAGAGAGGCCTCCTATTATATTATTGTTCTGGGCTCATTCCAACCCCAAAACAACCCTTCATTAGCACTATATAGAGGTGGTATAGCCTGCAGCCTACCACATTCCTCTTCCTATGCTCACAGGCCACTCAACACAGATATCCCTCCATCATAAACCCATCCAACCGCTTGCGGATAACCTTCATCACTCGCGGCCTATTTGTAGTGGCTTGGTCCTCCACACAGTCACAAAATGGCCTTCAATCCAGCAACTTCTGAGCCTGTTCATCCCTTGAATTAGCCCTAGTCTCCTCATTGTCCTTGCCTTTTTCAACTACGGGTAACACAAAACCCTTATGCCCTCCTAGGTTTCCCTTTTCATGTGTAATTGTTGCACTTCTTGGATGAGAAATAACCTCACATATCACCCTCTACTTATACCAAAGAGAGGGGCTTCTAAAACTTTCAATATGGGCTTCCAAAACTGTCATATGCTAACTTTACACCAAGCCGACCTTGACACACATGTGTGAACTCCATAATTAATATTCAAAAAATTATAAATCCTCAATGACAACTCAGAATCAAATGATTCTTGTTGCGTTATAATTGTCTCGCCAAGAGTTATTATCCTAATCCGTAACATGTCAAAGACTCATCATGGTTTTGGCCTAAAAATCTATGGCTACAAAACCCCAGGCTTGGGTTCTAAGCCCACAAGCCTACTTGTGGTGCTTTGACCTCCAACCCTCGAACACTAGGGCTTGGAGTGCCTCCAAATCTACACAAAAATCAAAACTCCCTCCTAGTGAGGGAGGTACTTCCAAGACTAGGAAGTAACCATCATCATCCGGCGACGACACTAGCCCATTTGGCATCGATCACTGCAGTATACCCTGTAGATGAATTTGATAATCTCGTTAGTGCCTCTACCTCATCACATATAAACCTAAAGATCCCGAACCTCCATACGGATATTCCCTCTAAGGATAATGATGAGCACCAGTATTACAGCAAGGATGCTACAACTGCAGGGCTACCAGCTTTACTTATCAACTCGGGGTTCGTACAAAATTGGAGGTGACAGTGTTGTATGCACAAGTAAAAGTGAATGTCTTACCTATTGTCACTATTCGTCCAATGAGAGACCCCAGGGCTTCCAAGCCAGACTTATATAGAGTCAAAAGAAGCTTGATTCTTTGATGGAAGAAGAGCAAGTCTACTCTAAGAGAGCTACTCTACTGCAGTAATGAAGAAAACAACATGTAATTCTAAATCACACCATATCTTAATTAACCAATTAAACAACTATGCTAAGCAGAATTTCTAAATAAACACTAAACAAATGCTACTATCTAAGCTGTAGAAGTGAAGAGCATCTAACCATACTAGTATGTAAGCAAAAAGCTAAACTAAATATGTTTTCACCTTTTTGGGTATTTTAGGCAAAATCAAGTATGCAAATTAATTGTTCTTGTGGATGTGACAAGAGAATGGGAGGTGATTGAGGATGGATATAAGGTTTATGGAGTGGTTGGATGGTGTGGAAGGGTCCTAGGGTGCTTCTTTTTGACTTCCTAGAGGTTTCCCATCAATTCAACCTCAAAATAGGCCGTTTCAGGAAAACCTACAGGATGGACTAGAAACCTACAGGATGATCCTGTAGGAATTACGGGAAACCTACATGATACAATCGAGAGCTAATTGTCAAGTGTTGGAGGTGTTGGGAATCTTGGGAAATATGTAGGATGAGTGGAATGGGGTGTTAGAAGGTCTAGGAGCACTTAGGAGTCAATATCCAAGATAAGGGATGGTTAGATTCGCTCAATGTAACTAGGGGAATTTCAATAAAAATGATTAAAAAAAAACTAATGAGGGTGATGGTAGAACAAGAGATGGCTAAGGTGGATGAAGTGGAAAGTGGCTATTGGTGATGAAGTCTGGGTATCCTTCTGAAGTACCTGCTTTTCTTAAAACGTGTGTGTCTTCCAAGGACTATGTGACAAGGTACATTTTCATAAATAAAAAAAAAAACATGAATCAGTTGCCTATATTATGCATGAATAAAGTTGTTGAAGGGAATGAAAGAATGAGTGAGATCTTATTGCAGAAATGAGATGGAAAAATATGACAATGAAATCTGCCTTGCAACATGAACCAAATAGTGAATCAAAGACAACAAATTCCAAAGCTCATGCAAGAACTAGAAATTTGTGTTTTTGGGGCTGCTGAAGTGTCCCTTCTTCAAGTCATGGTCCCAGAGGGAGGAAGTGAGGCCGATACATCTTCTGACAAACTTATGGTGATCCTTTTTCTACTTGCTAACCTTCGACTTCAAACAAGGCATAAATGGAAGCAAACTATCACATAACCAATCTAATCTACATTGTTGTAATGGAAATGCATCTACTAAGAAAATGAACAATTAAGCTATCAATCTATACTAGCATACGTGTACAATAAAGAGGAGCCTTGGCTACTAGTGTTGGGCCCTAACCAAAGAGCTTCAACCCTCTGAGTTAACTCAGTGCTGGCTCAAAACAAAACTCATTCTTATTATCAAAACAATGGATTACATCAAAACTGTCACAAGTCTTGTAGGTCAGAAATAGAGTAGAGTTTTACAATCAAAAATCTGAATCCTACTGAGGTCCTAGGCCTCTCTAATTATACATCTGAAGTCTCCAATTACTTCTTCAAAATTAGGAAGGATCGTCTCCCAAACTCAAGATAAATTGGTTTTTTGTCTTTCACTTGCTCGGCTGCCTTCTAGTCCTCATGATTTGGTTGTTTGCACTTTGAGTTGATGGAGGAATATTCAAATGGAGGGATAGTAAATGAGGAGGATTTTCCTCCTATAATTCCCCTCCCTTGTCGCATTCAATTTTTGACCATGGTCTTTTCCAAAATTCCTTTCTTTTATCCTTTAATCCTGCATTACATGCACATTAAACCACAAAGAAAAATATCCAACTCTAACTCATCTCATAAACAAAATATAATCAAAAGTATGCAATAATTTATGAGAATAGTTGGGTTGAATAAGCTAGGAGGTGAATTAAGGCCCATATAATTACCCAATGATGAGGCTCATCATCACTCCCCTACTGAAAGTGTTTCTCATCCTCTGAGAAACTTAGTCAATATCCATATCCTTCATGGCTCTGGTAGCCTCTCTAACATCCCATGCCTCTGCTATGATCTCTTCCTCTTGTTCATAGAAGCCTGCTTTCTTTTCTATTTATTCCCACTACCCCTTTTCTTCTTCTTATTTTCTCCCTTCTAGCACCCTTAAGAGTAGTGGTGGACTGAGTTTTAGGCCTATCCAATTGACCTTCAGTCTTTGCATAGATTGCTTATACATAGGTGTCCTGCTGAGTTCCTCTCTCAACCTTTGAGGGGAGTGGTACTCTCTTATATTCAAGTTGTGTGCTAGAGTGTTCCATCTCCTTAGGCAAGAATGTATACTATCATCTCCTAGCAGCCTAAACATATCCTCAAAATGTGAAATTTCTTGCTCCAAGGTAACAAGATATCTAGGTGCCAGTTGAGGGTCATTTTCAATCAAATTATGGGTACTGATGAGGGCCATGGGATTTGATTGTTAAACTCTGATCAAAAGAGGTTCATTTTTCTCTCTGGCTAATATTCTTTTCATCTCTATAGCTCTTGACTCCTCATGGTTCATCGATGATGCCAAAGCCATTAATTGTAGATCTCCTAGCTTGGCATTAGGGTCCCAAACATTCATGTCTGTGAGGGCCATGTTGTGCAATAAAACTAAACCATTTTGGCCCTATCCTCTAGTGTACTTTGATCACAAAGATCAATAAACTACCTATAGTCCTAAAATGGTGTGGTTCCCCTCTGTGCTAGTGTCTTAATCTGAAACTCCAAACATTGTTCTTTGAGGTAAAGAGCATAGGATTTAGTTGGCATCCTACACTAGGTGGCCTCCAAGGAGAGGCGAGCCATACATGCTAGTTGGTTCTCTCTTTCCTATAGATGTCCCCTCAACCATGCATTTTCTCTCTCAAGTTGGCTTCTCATTATTGCTTCTTTGTCCCTTAAGCCACTTATCTCTTTGCCCATTTCTTTGAGTTTCTTTTCGATGTGCCCAATGTCTTCCACCCCCTTTGATTTGGTGATCTGCATCCATCAGTGGGTTCTGGCCCTCTCCTTCTCAAGTTCGAAAAAAATGGGATGGAAAATTTTTGAGGTATTACCCTGCCTCCTTCAAAAAACAGTAATAGGAGTCCAGGTTAGGTTGGGGGCTTGGTTCCTTTGTCTCCGTGTCTTCTTCTTTTGTTTCTTGTTACTCCTCTACCTTGCTTCCCAATTTCTGTGCCTCTTGTAGTATCAACAGAGTATCCTATATGATTGCTTTTGCTTCCTGTAGGTTTTGTTGTGGATCCTGTAGGATTTCCTTACCCTTTGAGGAAGTTGATTTAGTATTAGACCTCCTTACATAGGTGATTGGTGACTTAAGGGAAGGAATTTTGTCTCTTTGTGTAAGGGAATCTTCAATCTCAATGGGAATTTTTGTTGATGTTTGTGGCTTCCCTTGTTTTATTCTTGTGCTCTTTCTTGTTCTAAAATATAGTGGAGTTTG
Source organism: Pinus taeda (assembly GCA_000404065.3). Classification (NCBI taxonomy): domain Eukaryota; kingdom Viridiplantae; phylum Streptophyta; class Pinopsida; order Pinales; family Pinaceae; genus Pinus; species Pinus taeda. Next base: position 29,851 of record APFE031738561.1, read on the forward strand.
CCTCCTTCTTTTTTCTTTTTGCTTAATTGGGGTGTTGAGAGCAATGAGGGCAGCTGCTACCTCTCTCTTAGTGGCCTTTGGAGACGTCCTAGGTGGCTTCTCCTTGTGTTCTTGCCCTTCTGTTTCGATGCCATCTTCCTCTCTGTTTTTCATGTCCTCTTCCTCTTGTGGATCTTCATCATCTCTATCAGTTTCTTCCTTAGTTTCCTCCTCTGTTTCATCATCATCCTCCTTCTCTTCTCCCTATTCTTCTTTTACTTCATCATGTCCCTCTGTGTCAACTTCTTCTTCATCCATCTCATCATTATCTTGCTCTGTATCTTCCTCTTCCTATTTTGCTTCCTCTTCACTAATAGTAGGACTAACATCATAAGTGAGGGTTTTGATGTCATCCTCTGCTGGAAAGTCTCTAAAGACTTACCATGTTATAGGGATTATGAGGTTTTGGAGGGAATCTTCAATGAGGATCCTAATCAACCCATGGTGAGCCAATTTTTGGGAATTCCCTTCCTTCACTTTGTTGTTGGAGACTATAAGTGATTGCAGCAAGAAATAGGGTATGTTGAGTCTTTGGTGTACTGGTGTTTCTACCCCAAATCTTAATTCTTCAAGGGTCCTTAAATGATAGCCATAAAAAACACTATATATACCCTCACATGAGATATATTTGATGAGTTGGTAGCCTACCTCACTCCATGGGTGTGGCAAACTGTCCCTCCTTAATCCATTTTTATCCTCACAGGTTCTGCACATTCTAAAAAGAATTTTCTTTTCACCACTTAATTATCTCCTTTGTCTTCCTTTCTCCATGAAATTCCTAGGGGAAGTGTGGTGACCCTACTGATGAGCTCTGGGGTGAGATCTATAGTGAGGCCTCTTACTAAAACAGTGGCATGGATTCTGCTATATGGAGTGAGGGAGTGAGCAATTTCTTGAGCCACCCCATCATCATACCCTGTGAATTTTTCGAAAAACCCCATCCAATTGTGTCTTGTAAATATTTAAAGCACCTAGGGGTGTTGTTGTATTCTCACAGTGTTTGTGGGCTCTCTCCTATTAAACCCTCCTCTGATCTTGGTGGTGAAACTTGAGGAGAAAATGAAAGGGTTGACACAATTTTTTTAAATGCAAGAGAAAAACAGAGTTGACTGTGTATTAATTCACTAGTCATAGTTGTTAACTTCACTAGATTTTAGAGTATCCTTGGCTCATTTGCTTGCAAATGGGAATGAAATTTTAGAGCCTACCTCTTTAAAATGGTTTTAATGGAAAATTCCCGTGATATCCCCTCTTGAATCCTTCTCTGCCTATCTTGTAGACTGCCTCTATGTATCCTATAGATTGTATGCTGTAGGAATTATTGTGCATGCTCCTGTAGGAATCCTGTGTAGAATGTTGGATCTTTGCTTTTGGTGGGTGGCCTAGGTTATGAGAGTGACTTGAGTGAGGGAGTTTCGAAGAGGTGAAATGCATGAATGCATGGGAACGATGTTTTATTTCCCTTTATGGTGTTTCGGGGTGAGGTGGTGTGCTGGCAACAGAGGTATGTTGCCATTTTTGGACCGTTGGTCCCCACTACCACCTCACCATTTCCCACTCCTCGTAATCAGCTCCCACCTCATAGATCCGTAGTTTTAACCACTTCTTGTCCTACTCCTCCTCTATCTTTGAGTTGACTGCAGCCACGTGTGAGAGGACACCCGGTTCTGAATGTGCTGACTAAATGAAGGTGGCCAAGTTAACTGGCCACCTTTTCACTTATAAATCAAGTATCTTGTAACCCTTGCAACTTTTCACTACATGATGCATATGAGTGAGTGAGCGGGATACTTACTTGTGGTTTCAATGCCATGTTTCAGTTGTCAAAGATCAGAGGTGCTTCATTGTTTATTTGTTGCATGCCATTCTTCTTCCTCCTCTTGCTATCTGCTAATGATTTCTTGGATTTCGCAGGTATCTGTGGCCGAAGATATAATGTTGTTGCTACTGTGGAGCTCTTGGATCATCCTAGTGAAGACCTGTTGCTAGTGATTGGCATTCTGTGGGATAGGCTGCTACAAGATTTCCTAAAAGATATCCTGTAGTTGCTTCTCCCTCAGAATTCTTTAATCATGTTGCTAGTTGGGGCTGTGAGGATGGTGTAACAAATGGAAGGAAGGAGTAGGAGTGTGTGTAGAGCAAAAGACACTCAGGTAATGCTCTTACTCCTCTCTGTTTTCCTTTTTTTTTTTTTTTTTCTATGACTGGCAGAAATTGTTGAAACTGATCTTTTTTGTTTTGAATGGTGAGTGCAGGGATGATGATGGTGGATGAGGTGAGGTGTTAGATCATGCATAGGGTGAATTTTATGTACCTAACAAACCTATCACGAGCCCCCGTATTTCTTCCTATATGTTTTCTGGGCCACTGTAATTCCTACAGGATCATGTAGGTTTTCAGGGGATCCTGTAGAAAACACAGTCTTTGCATAAATTGAAGCGATAGAGTAGAAAAATGATGGAAATGATGGAGGGGAGATGAATATGTGTGAAGAAAGGTTCCCTTTGGATCCTCTTTTTGCTCCTTGACTGTCTTTCTCACCCACCTGTAAATAACAATTATATATTTTTCTCTCTCTCTCTTTTTTTTTTTGAAAACAACTAGGTTGACTCAGATAGGTTTTCACCCTAGTTGTTTGCCCTAAGTGCCTCAAGGAAGGTTTTCACCTAGGGATATTATTATTATTTTCTCTTTTTTTTCATCATTGGGCTACCTCATGAGGTTTTCAACCCAAATATGGGACTCAGGTGCCTCATGGGGGTTTTCACCTGAGTCCTTATTCTTTTTCTTTTTTCTTTTTTTTCAGTGACTTGATGAGGGAGGAGTTGGAACTTTCTCCACGATCATCACTTTTTTATTGATATTGTCAATGAACTCTTGTTTTGATAAAGGTCTCTTGTACATTTTCAATCAGTGCCCATTAACCAGCAATGGAATGGCTTCTTCATCTATAGTTCTGATTTGCACCAAACCATTGTCATGGCATCTTTCCACAACATAAGGTCTGATTCATCTTGTCCTTAGCTTGCCCTTGAATTCTTTATGCCTAGAATCATATAACAATGCCCAATTACCCTCCTGAAATTGCTTCTCCTTAATACATTTATCATGCCAGATCTTCCTTTGAAGTTGAACTATCTCTGTATGTAAGAGGGCCTGCATTTTGAATTCATCCAAGCCATTCAATTGGAACAATCTTGTTTTCTGTGCACGACTGAGATCCAAATATAGTTAGGCTACTATATTTAATGTGTTATATTCAAACTCAATGGACAATAAGGCCTTTTTACAATAGACCATCTCATAAGGTGTAAATCCAGTGGTGGTCTTCCACGTGGTATTATAGGCCCAGGTGGCCTCAACTAGTCTTTCTGTTCAATCCTTCATGCTGCTACTCACTACCTTGGTTAAGATGTCCTCCAGTGCCCTGTTGGTCACCTCCACTTGTGGATGATAGGGAGTGGAGGTCCTATGCTTGATTTTGTGATGGATGAGTAGTTCTTCAATAATGTTGGAGGTAAACTGGCTGCCTTGGTTTGTGACTAGCTCTCTAGGGTACCCAAATTTGTAGAATATATTCTCCCTTAGGAACTCAACCACCTTCTCTTCCGTTGTTGCCTTAATTGCCTTGGTTTCAACCCAATTAGTCAAATAATATGTGCACACAATAATGTACTATTTTGGCTTTGAAGGAGGGTTGATAGGCCCAATGAAGTCCATGCCCCACTTGTCAAATGGCTTGAAAGTCACTTGAGGATGTAGGGGCATTTCAACTCTTGGAATAGCCTTTCCCATCCTCTGTCACCAATCACACTGACTAGTGTACCTTTTCACATCCTGATGAAGAGTGGGCCAATAATAGCCTGCTTGTAATACTTTGAATGTTGTCCTTTTTGCTACAAAGTGACCTCCACAAGGCCCTTCATGACAAGTTAGAAGGATGTGAAAAACTTCCTCTTCCCTTACACACCTTCTCAAGATTTGATCTAGGCAAAGTTTGAAAAGATTGTCCCTAATCTAGGTGAAGGGGATGCTTTTCCCGACTATCTTGCTCTTTTCTTTAGAGGGCAAGTTTGGTGGGAACTGTGCTGATACCAAATAGTTTACTATATCAACAAACCATGGAGAGATAACTGAAATAGAAAATAAATTCTCATCTGGTAATTGGTCATCCACCATTCCTTTTTCACCTATAGGCACATTTATCCTAGATAAAAAGTCTGCAACAACATTTTCCTTACCAGGCTTATCAACAATGGTTAGATAAAACTGTTGTAATAAAAGCAACCATATTATAATTCGATCATTCACATTTGGTTTGTTCATTAAATATTTGATTGCAGCATGATCAATATGAAAAAATGTTGATAGCCTTTAATGTAATGCCTGAATTTGTTTAATGAATGCACAATAGCCAAGAGTTCATTTTCGGTCACTGTATAATTTAGCTCAGCCTTTGACAAGTTCTTACTGATAAAATAGATGGAATAAGGAATTTTTTCCTCTACTTGACCTAGGGATTCTCCTATGGCTTTGTGTGAGGCATCAACATTAATATGAAAGGGGAGGGCCCAGTTTGGGCTTCGGAGAATTGGTGCAGTGGTTAACTTACCCTTCAAAATGTCTAAGGCCTTTTGCCAGCTTTTTGACCATATAAACTTAGAATATTTGGCCAACAACCCAAATAAAGGAGAGGCCAACTTTCTAAAGTCCTTTATGAACCTTTGGTAGTATCCAACTAACCCCGAGAAACTCCTGACATCTCTCTACTTTTGCGGAGGTGGGACCCTTTGGATGAAGACTATTTTGTTCAGGTCCACCTACAGTCCTTGCTAAGATATTGAATGGCCTAGCACGGTCCCTTTAGTCATTAAGAATTCACATTTTTCAAGATTGAGAGACAGATTCATTTCAATGCATTTGTGTAGTACTTTTCCTAGGTTAGTCAGGGCTTCTTGAAGATTACATCCATAAGGTGTAAAATCATCCATATAAATCTCTACCGCATCATGGACTAATTCAACAAAAATACTCAAGACTGCTCTCTAGAAAGTGGCAGGAGCATTGCATAGGCCAAAAGGAAAGAACCTATAGGAAAAAGTACCCCAAGGATAGGTCAATGTTGTCTTATCCTAGTCTTCTGGTCAGATTTGGTTGTACCTACTGATCGATCTATGAAAGAAAATAACTTTTTTCGCTTCCAGTTCGTAAAGAACTTGGTTAATGAAGGGTAGAGGAAAATGATCCTTCTTTGTGGATTTGTTAAACTCCCTGTAATGGACACAAATCCTCCACTCACCATTTTTCTTGGGAATTAACACTAAAGGGGAGACCCACTCCCTGTCGGAGATAGGGTAAATGAATCCTACATCTAGCAATTTTTGTAGTTCTTCTTTGACTATATCTTTAAGAGTTGGATTCATCCTCTTTTGTGGTTTCCGGACTAGCTTGCAACCTTCTTTGATGTAAATGTGGTGAGTACAAACTGAGGGGTGTACTCCCTTCATTTCCTTGTAACTCCAAGCGAAGGCTTATAGGTTTTCCTTTAACATGCTACATTGCTTCTCCTCTTCGAGAGCAGAAAGAGATGGATTAATTTTCAAGGTTTTCTCTGGGTCGAATTCTATGGTTTTGACGTGGAGTGGGTTGGAATCGGCCAAGCATAAGTCAATTGCATGATTGTTCTGGGTTTCCCTTACTTCTTCTCTAATGGTAATGAACCAAGAGTTGGACTTTGGAGAAGGTGTTCAATCAAGTGATCCTCATCTTGTTGTCCCTCCCATGGCTGCTTCCAAAGCATAAAGTTGGGTGGAATAAACCTCATCTTCTTTATCCTCCTCCAACCATAAAGGTAAATCATCCTCTAGAGAAGGTTGAGCAGGAGGGTATAGGACTAACTACTTGGAATATCCTTATTCTTGATGGTCATATTTCTAGCCTTGCAACTAATGTAAGCATCGGTTGTGACCAACCATGGCCTCCTAAGGATGAGAAGATAACCAGTAAGCTTAGCCTTAGGCTAGACAACTAGGAAATATGCAGGGCACTCCCAGGAGTCAATGGAGACCATCACATACTCCACAATTCCCTCAGGGGTTACTGTGGAATGGTCTGCAAGTTGCAGAACTGTTGTGGTCTTCCTCAATGACCCTTGGAGGTTGAGCTTGATCATGGTGTCCTTGGTCAGCACATTAATGGCAGCCCCAAGATCGATCAGAGTGTGTGGGACAATGGTGCCATTGATGTGCACATCTACTACAGGGCTTCAAGGGTCCAAATATTTTGAACATATTACCTGCCCCAACATTAAGTCGGACAAATTCCCAATGACATTAATGGTAGGGGCATCCATTTTTCACCTCCCTGGATGCTTGAAGCATCTCTCCTTAATCAACTTATTATAAATGGAAACATATTTTGTTGCCTGGAGAAGGGAGATCTTTACACATAGATTTTTCAATTCTCCTAGAAGTTTAGTTTCTTCTGGGGTAGGCTGGAGTGGTTAGGCTAATCCCTCATGAAAGGGTGGATTTACTTTAATATTGCTTTCCTCTCTTTCTTCCTCAACCTCCCTAGGTAGAGGGCGAGGTTGGTTATCCAAGAGAACTCTCCCATATCTCAGGTTAATCTCCTGGATTTACATAGTATAAGCTAGATATGATGTCTCTCCATTGTATACTTGTTGAGCTTGCCTATTGTCTGGGTTCTGATTTGGCTGGGAAAGAATCTGGGGTTGCTTGGGTGGAACAAAGTGTAGGAGTTGTGGTTGGGAAGGTGGTGGAGGCAATAGAGCTGGAGCATTGTTGTATTGAGGTTTCCATCCCTGGAGTGGTGTATTCCACTGAGGTTTTGAAAGAGTGTAAGGTTGAAATGACTGGATAGCTGGTTGGGAATGATACTGAGATGCATAGGAACAAGGAGGGGATGTAGACTAGGAAGGATGAGTAGGGGGTCCCTAAGAAGGTATCGTTGAGGTTTGGTTGGGGTTGTAATATGCATGGGATGACCCTTGCATGCCCTGCTAGTATGGTCTAGGCCCAGGAGGTCTCCTTTGGTTAATGTAGCAAAGTTGCTCAGTGATCCCTTCAGCTCCTTGATATACAAATTTGATTCTAGGTAAAGAAGGGCACTTGTCTATGGAGTGGTTTTCTTCACAGACCAAGAAAATTTCAATACAGTTCAAAGGACATTCATTCCTAGGATGCCTCTTGGTGCATCTAGGACAAGAGATGGCCAAGTCTCTCTCTACTTCCTCTTGCTTCCTTTTAATGTTCATGGTGTCCATTTTCAAGGCAACGGTTTGCAACATCTCAATTTTTAAATCTTCTAGCATATTTCCAATTTCACCCTTGATGGATGAGTTGGAAGATGATGTACTGACCATAGGTTGACCACCCCTACCGTTTTTTGTGGCCACCCTAGAATGGTTTCTAAAGACAATCTTGATATCCTCATAGGGTAATTGGTAGATATCTCCTCCTACTAACAAATGTAAGGTATCCAAAAGATCTTCTCTTACTCCCCTGAGCAGGATCAACTTTAGTGACTCAAGGTCAAGTGTGCACATGGACCTTTTCTAACTGAGCTGGAATCTTTCTTCGTAGTCTTCTAAGGATTCATCCTGGCTTATGGTCAAACTAGAAATTTCTTCTTTAGTATCCTTTGACCTACAGTAGTCCTGATATTTGTTGTTAAAGGCTTGCTGCATCTGAGCCCAAGTTGTGATTCTATCTCCAGGTAAGCCCATGAACCAGTGCAATGCTACATCCTTGAGGGTAGATGGAAATAGTTTTAACTTTTGCTCATCATCTGTATAGTCATAGGTTCGACATATAACAAAAAACTCAAATCGGAAAGTGTAGGGTTCGTCTATGGTCAGGCCATGGAAATGAGGTAGGGCAGAGGGGCTTATATTTTTCATGTTAGTGTCCCCATTGGTTTCCTTGATGGGGAAGGCACCCTAAATTCTCTCTCTATTCCCTCTTTCATTTCGGTTTTCAGCGATTAGTTTAGTAGGAATGGGTTCCTCTTCTTCTTCTTCCCCTATAGGTTCTTCAAATATGTCAGATTGCTCACCTAAAGGTTCCTCCAGCTCATAGCCACCGAAAAAGAAATAAGGTTGACTGTTGGATGCAGTGGGGGTATTAGGCAAAAATTTTCCTAGGTTGTCCCTATTCCTATGAGGCATGAAAGGAAATGTTTTTGGGTTGGTTTTGTAATTTTTTTTTAAACTGGAAAGTACTTGCAGAAATGAAATTGTTGATTGAATGAAAATCCCTGACAGAATGAAGAAGCTACTTGCTGAATTGAAATCCTACTTGCAGAATGGAAAGGAAAGCAAATAATGGAAAATGAAAGAAAGGAAGTAACTAGATTACTTTTTCATAAATAAAATAACAGCAGAATATTGAAGACAAGAAATAGAAGAAGAGAAAGCAGTAATGACATTCTACTCAGATACCTCCCCAACAATGGTGCCACAAAGTGATGAGTGCCAGTATTGCAGCAAGGATGTTGCAACTCCTGGGCTACCATCTTTACTTATCAACCCATGGTTTGTACAAACTTGGAGGTGACAGTGTTGTATGCACAAGTAAAAGTGAAGGTCCTGCTTGTTGTCATTGTACGCCCGATGAGAGACCCCAGGGGTTCCAAGCCAGACTTCTATAGAGTCAGAAGAATCTTGATTCTTTGATGGAAGAAGAGAAAGTCTACTCTAAGAGAGATACTCTACCGCAGTAATGAAGAAAACAACATGTAATGCTAAATCACACCATATCTTAATTAACAAATTAAACAACTATGCTAAGCAGAATTGCTAAATCAACACTAAAAAAATGCTACTGTCTAAGTTGCAGAAGTGAAGAGCATCAAACCATACTAGTGTAAGAAAAAAGCTAAACTAAATCTGTTTTCACTTTTTTTGGTTTCAAGGCAAAATAAAGTGTGAAAATTAATTGTTCTTGTGGATGTGACAGGTGAATGGGAGGTGATTGAGGATGGCTAGAAGGTTTATGGAGTGGTTGGATGGTGTGGAAGGGTCCTAGGAGGCTTCTTTGTGACTTCCTAGAGGTTCCCCATCAATTTGGCCTCAAAACAAGCCGTTTCAGGAAAACTTACATGATGTACTAGAAACCTAGAGGATCATCCTGTAGGAATTACAAGAAACCTACAGGATGTACTAGAAACCTAGAGGATGATCTTGTAGGAATTGCAAGAAACCTACAGGATACAACCGAGAGATAATTGTGAGGTGTTGGAGGTGTTGGGAAGCTTGGGAAAGGTGTAAGATGAGTGGAATGGGGTGTTAGAAGGTCTAGGAGCACTCAGTAGTCAATATCCAAGATAAGAGATGGCTAGATTCACTCAATGTAACTAGGGGAATTTCAATGAAAAATGATAAAAAAATATAGTGAGGGTGATGGTGGAACAAGAGATGGCTAAAGTGGATGAAGTGGAAGTTGGCTGCTAGTTATGAAGTCTGGGTCTCCTCTTGAAGTACCTGCTTTGCTTAAAACATGTGTGTCTTCCAAGAACTATGCAACAAGATACATTTTCAAGGAGTTTAGACTTCCGTGATCCATAATCTTGCTAAGAGAATAATTTTGGCAAAATCACATAAGAAACCATTTTGCCGAAATTATTCTCTTAACAAGATACATTTTCATAAACTAGAAAAGCATGAATCAATTGCCTATATTATGCAAGAAGAAAGTTACTGAAGGGAATGGAAGCATGAGTGAGATATTATTGCAAAAATGAAATGGAAAAATATGACAATGAAATCTGCCTTACAACATGAACCAAATACTGAATCAAAGACAACAAACTCCAAAGCCCATGCAAGAACTAGAAATCTGTGTTTTTGGGGCTGTTGAAGGGTCCCTTCCTCAAGTCATGGTCCCAGAGGGAGGAAGTGAGGCTGAGACACCTGCTGACAACCTTATGGTGATCCTTTTTCTCCTTGCTAACCTTCTACTTGAAAGAAGGCACAAATGGAAGCAAATTATCACACAACCAATCTAATCTACACTATTGTAATGGAAATGCATTTACTAAGCAAATGAACAATTAAACTATAAATCTATACTAGCATAAATGTACAATAAAGAGGAGCCTTGGCTACTAGTGTTGGGCCCTAACCCAAGAGATTTAGCCCTCTGATTTAACTCAGTGCTAGCTCAAAAAAAACTCATTCTTGTTATCAAAACAATGGATTACATAAAAAACCTTCACAAGTATTGCAGCTCGGAAATAGAGTAGAGTTTTACAATAAAAAATCTGAATCATACTGAGTTCCTAGGCCTCTCTACTTATACATCTAAAGTCTCCAATGACTTCCTTAAAATTAGGGGGGCTCGGCTCCCAAACTCAAGATAAACTGGTGCTTTTTCTTTCACTTACTTGACTTCCTTCTAGTCCTCATGATTTGGTTGTTTGCACTCCGAGCTGATGGAGGAATATTCGAATGGAGGGATAGTAAATGAGGAGGATTTGCCTCCTATAATTCCTATCCCTTGTCCCATTCAATTTTTGACCATGGTCTTTTCCAAAATTCCTTGCTTTTATCCTTTAATCCTGCATTAAATGCACCTTAGACCAAAAAGAAAAATATCCAACTCTAACTCATCTCATAAACAAAATATAATCAAAAGTATGCAATAAGTTATGAGAATAGTTGGGTTGAATAATCTAGGAGGTGAATTAAGGCCCATATAATTATCCAATGATGAGGCTCATCAGGTAGACTCCCTCTGAGCCTACACGATCTCCATTGGCTCAATCCCGCAAGCACTCATCCTCTTGGATCAAATACCACTCCTTCAAATCCCTCCAAAATTGGATATGCAACATCACAATCCTATGAAAACTCTAGTCTGCCAATCTAAAGTTCATCACATGAAGCCATCTCTATCAACTTGATCTCATCCATGCCAAATAAACCCTTGAATTGTCCCAACCATCCATGACAAGACATAGGAATTCCCTGATCTACAAACCGCCACACAACATACTGAAGTGCACCAAGTTCACCACCAATCTACCAGAACTCCTAGCCCATCTCATCATGTAGTCTATTGGGACCACGTCTCCATGTCCTCAACTGAACCCTCTACTCCATGATTTAGACACCCATAACTCTCTTTGAGTTTATTCACTGTGCACACTCTGATTCACTGTTCCTCAAAGTAGCTCAGATATGATTTGATACCATGTTTAATTTCCATGACCTTGGGTCTAGGTTAGAGTCTTAAAATCACTGATGTTGCCCAAACAAGAATCTCAACCATAAACTACTTTGCACAGCAGAATAAAATAGTAGTAAATCACACATGCACAGAATGTAGACAAATTTTTAACAAATTGTACAATAATGTACAATCACCAATCTTCGTTATATTAATCCAACTGATATAATACAATATTCTAGGGCTCTCGTACCAAGGATAATGGCCCTTAATCATCCACTAGTGCAAGATACAAAACTGGGTCTTGGTGTTAGTCCATCGACAACCAATCTGTCATCAACAAGATACTCTAACCATCTAGCTATAGTGCACTCTCTCAGCTCCTCTTGGTTGTACCCTATACCTTCCTAGTCCTTCAACTCCTGATCTGTAGCTCTTGCCTCTATCATTGCTCCAAGTCCATTTGGCCACTAAATCTGGGCTATTCAATATGCTCTCTAGTTGTGCCTTCATCCATTAAGGCCACAACACATCGAGACTCTTGTCTAGTTGTTCATAGATCCACTTGTGAACAACTCTCAATATGCCCACTACTGCTCCTCAACTACTCAAGGACTTCATCCCACTATAGTATTCCTGCGCTACTTCGATGAAAACCAACATAGGACATGGAGGGATGCCACCTATCACTGCAAGATGTCCATCTCCCACAATGAACATGGGCTAGAAGGATCGACCATATTTTGTTGTAGATGTTCGTATCCATATACAAGTCAGTGGCTCCACAAATTACTCCTGGTTGATCGGACCCTTGAGCTCAGCAATTTCTACTCTCACAACTACCTTTTTCCGTCAAAGTTTTTCTCATCGAGCTCCAACTTGGACACTATCATGTTGTCCTCAAATAGACCATAAGTTCCCAATCCATGTTCACACTTGGTCCACTCCCACACTGCCCTCCAATAGTCCATGAGATACCAAGTACACATTGTAGCATATGCACCTAGTTAGGGCATCCCCACACCTAGGATAACCTTACACACCGCTGCCCACAAACTTCTACAATTTGCCTTTTTCTCTCCAATAGAGGAGTTATTGCACAAATTTGGGCACATAAATATGTCCTCACCTAGGACATCATCAAGCCATCATCCAAGGGAACATCTACAAATCTCCTTGTTGTTGTCCTCTTACCTCTCATTTGATGTGCTTGTTGTCACCTTGGTTTCTTGGTAGGCTTCCCATCAATCCACGTGGGATCCTCCAAACAACTCCTAAGGTCTCCTATAACTTCCCATCAAAATGATCCAAGCACTGGTCAAAGGAATGACCCAACATGAGGTGAACACATCTTTATTTCTAATGTTTTACCATTTCCCTAGATTGTTATTGGTTAAGTTACTAGTATGTTGCACCAACCCTTCTTTTGACATAGAAATAGTCCTTATATTCTACGATCTAGAAAGGGAAGAGGGCCCTTCCATTATATTGTTGTTATAGGCTCATTCTAGACCCAAAACATCCCTTCGTTAGCAGTGTACATAGGTGGTATGGTCTGTGCCCTACCACAATCCTCTTCTTATGCTCACGAGCCACTCAACATAGAGATCCCTCCATCATATACCCATCCAACAGCTTGTGTATCACCTTCATCACACTTGGCCTACCTGTAGGAGCTTTATCCTCCACGTAGTCACAAAATGACCTTCAATCTAGCAACTTCAGACCATGTTCAACCCTTAAATCAACCCTAGTCTCCTCATTGTCCTTGCCTTTTTCTCTTGCAGCTAAAACAAAACCCTTATGCCCTCCTGCGCTACCCTTTTCATGTGTCATTGTTGCACTTCTTGGATGAGGAATAACCTCACATATCACCCTCCATTTATACCAAAGAGAGGGACTTCTAAAACGTCACATATGGGGCTCCACAACTATCATATGTCAACTTTACACCAAGCTGACCTTGACACACTTGTAAACTCCATAATTAATCTTCAAAAAATCATAACTCCTCAATGACAACTCTGAATCAAATGATTCTCATTGTGTTAGAAGAGTCTGGCCAAGAGCTATCATCCTCATCCATCACACGTCAAAGACTTGTCACAGTTTTGGCCCAATCATCTATGGGTGTGAAACCATAGACTTGGGTTCTAAGACCACAAGCCTACTTGTGGCGCTTTGACCTCCAACCCTTGAAAACTAGTGCTTTGAGTACCTCCAAAGCTACACAAAAATAAATAGTACCTTTTTAAGGTTAAGCTTATTAGGTTCCACCTTTTCACGGATAAGTTTTTTCAAATTCCACCTTCCAAGGTCAAGCTTTCCAAAACCAACCTTTTCAAGGTCAATTTATCCAAACTCAACCTATTAAAAGTCAATTTCTTCAAGGTTAACCTTTACAAGCTCAACCTGTATAAGGGAAATATTACTTTGGTCAAATGGGTCAATCTCAACCTTTCAAGAGTCAACCATACTCTAGTCATACTTATCAAGCCCCTTTTCAACCTCAACCTGGTATGGTGCACCTTGGTTACCCTAATGGAATCCCAATTCCAACTGCATGGACCATTCCAGGATATCATGGATATCCTTCTCTAGGGATTGGACTTAACCCACAAGGTTATCAAACCCTGTAGCAAGAACCTAACCGACAGTTACCATTCATTTCAACCCTAGATTTACCTTATTTATCCTGGATAATGAATGGTCGTATTTATTTTATCCTTTTTGGCCAACAATTACCACCAAGTTATCGAGTGACATACCCAAATTTTAAGGAAAATCGGCAAAAGACCCATCCAATTATGTGATGACATATCATCTTTGATGTGTATCAAATTATTTAATCGATGATTCTATCCAACTTCGGCTTTTCCATTGAACTTTAACTGGTCCGACATCCAAATGGTACATTGAGCTACCTCATGCTTCTTTCCATAACTTTCATTCTCTAGCAACATCATTTTTAACACATTTCCAACTACTGATTTGTTATGATACTGGTACCAAACTATTGAATTTCTTAAAACAATCAAAATGGACTCATATTTCTGATCATATACATGAATGGAGACATAGACATCAGTTAATCAAAGTTTTTATTCCAAATCATATTTTAGCTGAATAGTTTATGAAGTCACTACTTCCTGTTATTACTGAGGATGTTGCTAAGGGAGGTGTCATGACAAAAGAGAAGGTAATTTCTCATGCCCAGTATTTAGATTTGGTCTATATTCAATTTGGCACCTTGTACAAAAAAATATCGTATTTACCGAGCCCAAAAAATGATCAAACATGATCTAATTCCATTGACAGTATAATAGGTTATGTTAACCAACAATCTAAGGGGAAAAAGAAAAATTCTAGAAATAATCAGAATTTGGCCGTACAAGATTAACCCGTTTAAATCTTTCTCTAGAAACTATTTCCGAAATTAATGGTGTAGAATCATCTACCGGAAAGAGTCAATCATCCGGAGGTAAAAATGAGGGGAACGATAAATTGAAACAAAATGCTTCTTTGAAAGAGAAACCCACTAAAACTAAACTTGTTGATTAGAAACAGAAACATTGCTATCCTTGCCTTATTTGCAATTAGGATAATTATAAGAGAGAATGCCCACATCTGGTAGAGGTTTCAAAATTCATTAAAGGTTTTGCAACTCCCATTGTTTTGAAAGATCCATTTCCTTTTGAAGATAGAAAAATGGTTTCTCATAACACATCTTCCTCTTCCACATAACAAGATATCATGATGATGTCTTCGTAGCAAGTTATGGTAGCTACAAGATCAAAATATTACAAATCTAAGGGTCATGTGGTCAATGGGAACGAGACTAGTTCATCTGGTCAACCTTCCAATTCAATTCCTCCTCCTCCTTTTGAACCATTATAGATCGAGAAACTGAATCTTGACATGATGATTGAATCACCTCCTAAAGGTGTGCTTTGGAAATCAACTTTCAATCCTTCCACAATGTTAGCTCTTGAGGTGCTGCAAACATGTCCAACACAGAGAAAGCTATTATTGGCAGCCATTGGAGCTATTGATCCATAGGATTCTAATATAATTATATTTGACCTTGAGAGTCATATACCTAGATTCCCACATCAACTAGCATTCAAGATTCTAGTTTTTGTCAAAACCAGATGAGTATTTCACACTGTTACTGACGAAGGAGCTTCTACGTGTATTATGTCAATTTCTTCTTGGAAAAATTTAGGTTCTCCAACCACCAATCAGTCACCTACCACTTTAAAAGCCTTTGATGGAAGAGGTTTTTATCCTTATGAAATCCTAAATGATTTTCCCATAGAATTATAGGGCAAAACAATTGCGATCGAAGTTGAAGTTATTGATGCTCAACTTGATTACAACCTTTTTCTTGGTCTAAGTTAGACGTATGTTATGTCAGTAGTGGTCTCATCACTTTTCTGAATGATACAATTTACTCACAAAGGGAAAATTGTCAAAGTAGAACAAATGTCTTACTACACTTTAGACCCTAACTCTACGAGTAGCATACCTTTTAAAAAAAAAACGAATACTCTTTATGAGAATATTGGTGTTGATTTGCTCAAAGACTCATCACTGATGGGGACCTTTGCACTCCCTCCATCTAACTTACCTTCCAATTTTTCCGAGGTTAACATGATTACATTAAGCACTATAGAATCATTTGATCCGTGGATAGTGCTTTTAGAGTGTGAATTGGCCTCCTATGGCAATGATATGCCTTTGAGCTCGCTTGAATTGGCTTATCAGGTAGTTCAATCATTTTTTGATGCATCATCTTCTGAGATTGATGGAGTGGATATGATCAATGATGATTATTCTCCTTCATCTTGGTTAGAACCAGTTTCACTTCCTGATCCTTTTGACTATATGTTTCTAACTGATGAAAGTATTATGGAGGTCATGAATTTGAATGAAATGCCATGGAATGATTATCATCATTATTCATCTTTTCTACTTGACCCTGATAAAATCGAGAATGCTTTTTCAACTATGATTTTTCTTGAGATTGTAGATAATGGCCATTTCAGTCTTTCAAGCTGAATTCGAAAGGAATTTGGGAAATATATCTACAACGATTTCCATTGACATCTCAGTCAAAGCATGAATTATTTAAAATATTCACATAGGTTCTTCGTGCTCATTTGAAGAGATTCAAAAGTATAAAGCCCTATTTCAAGAATTCTGCAACATTTTTGCCTGTTCCTATGAGGAAATTCCAGGAATTGACCCTAGCATTATTGTGCATGAGATCAATACTTACGTGGATGTAAAACCTATTAGACAACAATTACGCCTAGTGCATCAATGAAAGGCTATTGCGAATAAAGATGAGGTCAAGAAATTGCTCAAAGTAGGTTTCATCTACCCATTTCCCTTGACTAATTGGGTGTCCAATATTGTACATGTTAACAAGATGCAAGGAACCATTAGAGTATGCATCGATTACAGGGATATCAATAAGGCTTGTCTGAAGGACAACTATCCTACCCCCTTTATTGATCAAATCATTGATGATTGTGCTAGAAATGAAATATTTTCATTTATGGAAACATTTCTGGCTACAACCAAGTCAACATACTCCCATCTGATCAACATAAAACTGTGTTCATATTTCTACGAGGGAATTTTGCCTATTGAAAAATCCCTTTCAGTTTAAATAATATCGGTGTAAATTTCCAACAAGCGATATCTTATGCATTTCACGATATCAAGCATATTTTGCAACCTTATTTGGATGACTTTCTAGCTTATTCACTGAGACGGGAAGACCATCCAAAGAATTTGAGAGCTATCTTTATCAAATGTCATCTCTCTAATATACGCTTGAATCCACACGTGTGTTTTTTGTGTGAAATCTGGTTGATTTCTAGGATTTTCCATTTCAAAGGAAGGCATTCATGTCGATCCACTCAAGGTTGAGGCTATTTTGAATTTGCCTCCTCCTTCCAATCTCTGCTAACTCCAAAGTTTTCAAGGGAAAGAAAATTTTCTACATTGATTCATCCAGAACTATGCTAAGTTAACTAAAGGTTTTACTCAACTGTTGAAAAAGGGCATCTCATTTACTTGGGATGAAGTGGCTCAAAAGGCCTTTGATGCACTTAAATATGCATTGACCCATACACCGTTGTTGCATCCTCCCGATTATCATCAAGACTAATTTTTATACTTAGTTGCATCAGATGCCACTATTGGCATGGTTTTAGTTTAGGAAGATGAATTGAACAAAGAACATGTGATATCTTAAGCAAAAATTTGAACAAAATTAAAGAAACATATGCACACGTGGAGAAATTGGCCTTGGCAACCATTCAAGTTGTCCAACGATTTTGTCACTACATTCTATTGATAAAAACTATTGTGATTTCCGATTGCAACCCCATGGTTTATATTCTTATGAGACATTTGTTGGGGGGCAAGTATTCCAAATGAATAGTTATCCTGTAGGATTTCAATTTGGAATTTATAAAATTTAAATCCAAGAAATCACTAGTATTTTTTGAATTATTGTTTGAATTTCTCCATAATGAGATGCAAATCGTGGCATAGGATTCTCTTCGAGACGAATCTCTCTTTATTATCAATACTTTAGATCCTTAGTGTTTAGATATCATCATTTATCTTCAGACCCAAATATTTCATCCAAAACTCAGTCGAATTGATCTTCGTCATATTTGGTACCAATCCCAGCAATACATTATTGTTGGTGATACACTTTATTGTCGTGGTGTTGATTCCATATTCAGGTAATGTTTAACTCATGTGGAAGATAAAAAGGCATTAAATGACTTCCATTTTGGAGCTTGTAGTGGTCATATATCAGGGTTTTTCACCGCTCAAAGACTATATAATTGTTGTCCATAAATGCCATAATTATAAGATCTATGATCGAAAAATGCATGCGCACCCAACTCCTCTTCGCCCAATCATTTTTTTTGGTCCTTTCACTAATTGGGGCATTTATTTCCTTACATGTAACCCTCACTTGGTCAGGGGGCATGGGTACATTATCCTTGCAGTATATTATTTCACGAATGGGCCAAGGTGATACCCACATATAAGGATGATGGTGAAACAACATCCATTTTCATATTCACTCATGTGATTGCTATGTTTGGAGTTCCGAAATCCATCATCATGGACCATGGTAGCCATTTTCGAAACTTTATGATGATCGATCTTACTACGAAGCTAGGACTGTGTCATGACAATTCTACTCCGTATTACCTACACGTGAATGGTCAAGTACAATAATTTAACAAGGTTTTAACCACCATGATTAAACGGATTATTGGGATTCATAAACAATAATGGAATCTAATTATTTCTAGTCTTGTGGGCTTATCGTACCACAACAAAAATTTCGATTGGTTTTACTCCTTTCCAGCTCATTTATGGCATGGAAGCAATTTCTCCTATTCAATGTGAAATACCTTCTTTGAAACTGGAAAATGAATTATTACTAGCGACTTTTGCCGAAGAAGAACGTTTCTTGTACTTATCACAACTCAATGAGACTCGTCGTGATGTTGCATTAGCTAACAAGGCCCAAAATAAAAAATTTAACGCAAAATATGATCAAAATGTAAAACCTCGTTTATATGCAGAAGGGGATTTAGTCTTGGTCTATGATCAAGAGCACAATAAGTTAGGTGCTAGTAAATTTGAGCCCGTGTGGCATGGCCCTTTGGAAAAGCACAAAAGTGGTCTTTACCTAAAGAAATATTATGCTTAGATTGTTCAGTGAAGAATTTATATATTGTTGTACCATATTTTATGTGTGGAAATTTTTAGCAGCTTTTTACGCTTTTTTTTGCTACTTCTCCTGCTTATCTTGTGTTACACTTGATTTGCAAATGTCGACACTCCCTCAAACTTACATTGGATTTGTTGATGGCACTACTCGTAGAACTCAGAATTTGTCTTTCACAATCTAACTCATTTATTCGCCCGTAGATGAGTTAGTTTCTATTCATGTGATATGCCTTGGTAAAACAACGAATAATATTGCAGAGTATAGTGCAGTGATTGAGCTATTATATGATTCTATTTCATTTGGCATTTGTTGATTGGTTATTAGGTTAGATTCACAACTCATAGTATTACATTTGAATGGTGTATATTCAGTTAGAAGTGCTTCAATGTTAAGAATGTTTTTGCAGGTTCGTCTCTTGCAAAGAGAGTTTGATTATATTTTTAATATCAACATATTCCAAGAAATTTAAACACATTAACTGATGCATTGGATAATTATGTGTTAAATTGGAATTTGTAAAACATCTGTAAAGAAATAAATGCAATATTCATCCATATATTACACAAAATAGACCGAAATAGAAGTAGTAGCTTTCATTAGATAAATATCTGTAAAAAGTGTGGTTTTTACAAAAAAAATCATTCAAATACATGAGGCTTAGTGGCATTTATTTTCCGAACATGATGATACATCATCAAAAATAAAAAATAAACTAGCCCTAAGACTAGTGTCTATGCATGAGGATGATCTTGGTAGCATACAACAGTGCGCGATACTCATCGTAGCAAGCGGCTAATAGGTCTGGAAACCCCATAGTGTGCTTCTGATAACAGAGAGGCAAGTCATCTATCTCAAAATCTAGGATTTCTAGGGTCAACCTCTCAAGGTTGTGCTCTAACTCAGTTAATGCCTCTGCTACGTCCCGGTTCGGCACTACCAGAGGTATTGGCTTCTCACTGCATCTATCATATCTGCGTAACCCTACTTGCCTCACTAGGGCCACATATACATGATTATTTTGGATAATTAGTTTTGGATGCAAAAAAACAACAAAAAATTCAAAAGCAACCAACGTGCGAAGTTTTTACCTAGATTGCCCCACTACATCCCATTTGGAAGTGGCATATCTAGATCACCTGTGTAATAGATGACTACGTATAGAAAATATTCAATCATGATGATTTTATTTTCTAGCCACCTGAATAAATCAGGAGTATACCATATCATTGGTCCTTCACCACCGCCGTGGCATGCCATCAATGTGACCCATTTCAACATGTAAGGGTCATGAGGTCCTACTCTTTCTATAACTACTTGTGGAGGGAGAAGAGGAATCCACTCTAGAGAAAATGAAATGAAAAAGGAACCATACCCAAAGTTTTTTACTTTTCCTGTTTTGCGTTTCGCTTCTAGATTGGAAACTATGGCCTCCCTCTAGTTGAATATAGTAGGTTACAAACATTCTATGGCGATTTGCATTTGAGCCTTTGTGAGCAAACAAATAGTTGCACTACCACATAGTCGTGCAATAGTGAACCCAACATCATTCAAAGGAAGCCTTGCTATGGTTTTTATGTCATTTCTCCCATATTTGAGAGCATCTCCTTTAGTATAATGTTGTATCAAATAGGTGGAATTTGTTTCTCCACCTCGCTTATGCCCATATAGAGAAATTTCCACCCCACGCGCATGGAAGCCCAAATAAGAAGTAAATGTCATTAACATCAATAGGGAGCCTATGATCTTATTGTAGCAGCTACAACCACCCTCCAAAGTTTTTCCTTAGCTTCGTTTTGGAGCCTCCCTACCAACTTTTCACAACAGCTTGTCTTGCTTTGTCAAGTTCATAAGATTTAGTGTTTTGATTTCACAAAGGAAGGCTGTCGATCACAACTCGATGCATTACCCTCACAGGCTGATCATCTAGACTCGTTCCAGTTGTAGGCTAAGCATCTCCCCCAAGAAATTATGAAATACTGGAGGGAAACTAGCCTTCTCTCTAGAAATTGCGCAATCCTAACTGGTATCCTGCTAGGCTCCAGGATTGCGCAATTATGGTAGTCAACAGTCACAGTGAAAATTGCATAATTTTCCCCAACAGGGCTGCTCAACCTAGAATTTGTGCAAATCTGGGCAGAAGTCAGCTACTCTGCCCAGAAATTGCGCAAATCTCTTGGGCAGCCAGCCCAACTCCCAACCAGAAATGTGCATTTTCTCCCAACAGTCGAGCAATCTCTTGCATGTGCAACTGAGATGACCGGTTCCCTCTAGGACTGAGCAAAACTAACTTGCATGCATGGGTTTCTTCTCCAAAGGCACATGCAAAGGCATCAGTTGTTTCAGGGATCTATTCTTAGCAGTTGGAGGGTACATGCAAGGATCAGTTTAGAAACCTCCCACCAAGTGTCGCTTTCCCTATATTTGTGGCATGGATGTTACAACCTCGATGTTATCAAAACTCATCAACCGGATGCTACAAAGCTCATTCCTCACATCAACCTTGTAGCTCTAACACCCCGCGTCACATCTAGGAGCTGTCGGCACATTTAGGTCAGCTAATTTGGGGTAAGCCTGCTTTCCATGACTTGTGTTGCATTTCTGTCACTTTTTTTATTTTCTCTTGTGTGAGTACTATTTGCTTGATTTCTTTGAGCACTTGTTGTTGTTTACATGTATACTAGCTTGTACTAGCATTGTTTAAATTTTCATTGCTATCTCACTACTGTCACATGCATGAAACTAATTTTCATGAACGGTCACTGATTCAGTGACTCGCCTCACCCACATGCATGTTGATCTATTTACTAAATATTTCATTCATGTTTGCATGCACTGTCAATCACTTCTACTTTCACTAAGTTTCACCATGCATCTACTATCATATTTTCTTTCAGTTGACCATCGGCAAGTCAGACCAACCTTGGTCTGGACTCTGCCTTCACTGAGACAACATTGCACAATCTGGGGAAGGAAGGCTCTATCTTCCTCTCCATAAATGTGCATTTATTCCCAGGCACTATCCTCTAGGACTGTTTTGCGCATTTCTGAGGGACAGTGACTGCTGGCCCAGAAAATTGCACAATGCAGTCACTGGGCCTACAACCATTTCTAGCTGAGATTGTGTATTGTGCAATTCCAGTAGTCAGTAGCCAGGTTGGATTGTGCATTTCACAATTCCAACAGTCATCCAGTCTCCCAGAAGCCCAGACTATGCCTTTCACAGTCTTGGCAGTCATTCTCTAGACCTCCTGACCGAAATTGCGCAAACTTCATGATCGGCCACACATGCATGTTGAAAGTCAGTTCTCAAGTTCATTTTAGTTTTTGACTGACAGATTTCTTGCCATGAGTGTTGCCATGTCTCCCGGTATTGCAGGTGTTCATCTGCCTCTCAGAAGTGCAGGTATAATGGTTTCCAAGAGGGCAAAGTCGAAGACACCATTCAAAGCACACCTGGAGATACAATTGATCAAATGTCTATGGTCTTTCCTACTCACGAAGATATCAAGTTGTTCATAGACAAGAGTGTTGGGCATGGAATCCCCCTGAGCCATGTTTTGGGGCTCAAATCCCATGTTTTGATCGAATAATGTTGTAAACCTCACGAATTGCGGGTGCGAAAGTATGCTAGAGTCATAGGGTTGTCCACCCTAGTTTTGGATGTAATGTCAGCATACCCATGGTCTGTGGACCATGGGATTATATAAATAGAGCGAGGCTCTAAATGTCAAAGACAATGAAGGAATGGAGAATAGAATGGCATAGAAGAATAGTGAAGCAAAGAAAGAGTTTGAGTAGCTAAGTGTGTCTTGGGTCGTACAGTAGGAAAAGGCTCTGTAGTTGAGTGCGTAGAGGCCTAGTAGTCCGCAACTGAGTGCGCGGACCCCTGCAGCTGAGTGCACAGGGAAGAGTCAAGTTTGTAACTAAAGAAAAGAATAATAAAGAGAAGCTTTATCCAAAATTTTGTGTATCTTTTCTTGAGTTATTACATGTTTGGTATCAATTGCAAATATATTGTTTATTTACTGCGCACACTTGTATGAATGATTTATATTGTTACAGTATAACTTAAAACTTGTGATTGGGCTAAAATAATCAACTAATAGTGGAACACTCATAAGACTTGGGTAATAATAGCATTCGGGCACCGAGTGTGAGTACTATTTGCTTGATTTCTTTGAGCACTTGTTGTCGTTTACATGTATATTAGCTTGTACTAGCATTGTTTAAATTTTCATTGCTATCTCACTACTGTCACATGCATGAAACTAATTTTCATGAACGGTCACTGATTCAGTGACTCGCCTCACCCACATGCATGTTGATCTATTTACTAAATATTTCATTCATGTTTGCATGCACTGTCAATCACTTCTACTTTCACTAAGTTTCACCATGCATCTACTATCATATTTTCTTTCAGTTGACCATCGGTAAGTCAGACCAACCTTGGTCTGGACTCTGCCTTCACTGAGACAACATTGCACAATCTGGAGAAGGAAGGCTCTATCTTCCTCTCCATAAATGTGCATTTCTTCCCAGGCACTATCCTCTAGGACTGTTTTGCGCATTTCTGAGGGACAGTGACTGCTGGCCTAGAAAATTGCACAATGCAGTCACTGGGCCTACAACCATTTCTAGCTGAGATTGTGCATTGTGCAATTCCAGTAGTCAGTAGCCAGGTTGGATTGTGCATTTCACAATTCCAACAGTCATCCAGTCTCCCAGAAGCCCAGACTATGCCTTTCACAGTCTTGGCAGTCATTCTCTAGACCTCCCGACCGAAATTGCGCAAACTTCATGATCAGCTACACATGCATGTTGAAAGTCAGTTCTCAAAGTTCATTTTTGTTTTTGACTGACAGATTTCTTGCCATGAGTGTTGCCATGTCTCCAGGTATTGCAGGTGTTCATCTGCCTCTCAGAAGTGCAGGTATAATGGTTTCCAAGAGGGCAAAGTCGAAGACACCATTCAAAGCACACCTGGAGATACAATTGATCAAATGTCTATGGTCTTTCCTACTCACGAAGATATCAAGTTGTTCATAGACAAGAGTGTTGGGCATGGAATCCCCCTGAGCCATGTTTTGGGGCTCAAATCCCATGTTTTGATCGAATAATGTTGTAAACCTCACGAATTGCGGGCGCGAAAGTATGCTAGAGTCATAGGGTTGTCCACCCTAATTTTGGATGTAATGTCAGCATACCCATGGTCTGTGGACCATGGGATTATATAAATAGAGCGAGGCTCTAAATGTCAAAGACAATGAAGGAATGGAGAATAGAATGGCATAGAAGAATAGTGAAGCAAAGAAAGAGTTTGAGTAGCTAAGTGTGTCTTGGGTCGTACAGTAGGAAAAGGCTCTGCAGTTGAGTGCGTAGAGGCCTAGTAGTCCGCAGCTGAGTGCGCGGACCCCTGCAGCTGAGTGCACAGGGCAGAGTCAAGTTTGTAACTGAAGAAGAGAATAATAAAGAGAAGCTTTATCCAAAATTTTGTGTATCTTTTCTTGAGTTATTACATGTTTGGTATCAATTGCAAATATATTGTTTATTTACTGCGCACACTTGTATGAATGATTTATATTGTTACAGTATAACTTAAAACTTGTGATTGGGCTAAAATAATCAACTAATAGTGGAACACTCATAATACTTGGGTAATAATAGCATTCGGGCACCGAGTAGAACTACGCGAAGGCAGCCTCTCAGACTATGAGGTACGAGTAAGTGCACGTAGTGACGTGCGTGCAGGATTGAACCACAGACCACTTGAACTCATCAGACATCCCTAGGGTGCATAAACCTACTTCTAGCACCCTCCCATACTACTTCGGGTGAGAAATTAGTCCGCGCTCCGTGGACTATTGCCGAAAGGGCCAATAGTACTGAGATTTGTTTGGCTAAATCAACTTTGCACCTGGGCCAGGCCCCAACAAGACAACAAATGGTTCTATTGCCGGAACCAGGATATGCATAAGGGATGTCTGATGTCGTGTCATTGGAATCAAACAAAGAAAGAAATTGAAGGGTGGTTGGACAGAAAAATTCACGAGTTCACGTCACAGGAAAATAGGAATCCACGAGTTTCGAAGGAAAAATGGTTAGAGCACTACTTATATACGGAAATCCACAGAATTTTCTTTGCATCCTTCCCCTCTGAGTTGTATGAGTGGATCACGAAGCTAGCAGATAGTCAAGGAAGGTGTAGGCTCGACAAACCTATTGTGTGGACTACAAAGTTGGTGCGCTAACTAGAAGCATTAGAAGATAAGATCACGTGTGTTGTGGACCATTGGCTCGATCAAATTATAGGAGGGTTTATCACCAAATTCATGATAGACACATCAGTGAGCTACAACAAGGTGAAATGACGCTTCCTCAAAGGACCGCGAGGTAAGTACATTAAATCTATGAACACTTGGATTAAAATGCTATTGTGTGAAAAAAGGGTTATGTGAATAAATTGATGTTTGGGGCTATGCGGAGTGGGAGGATCTATAAAAACGAAGGTAGCGTAGAAATAGAAACTAGCCCCTTGATTTCACCTTGGCGAGAAAGCGAGGAAGAGCTCTCAAAAGTTTCACAAAGAAGTGCGATCAGCCTGATAAGGCAGCGAATTCTGTGCATACCACCCCCACCCACATGACCACCAGCTTCACCATCTTCACCCCAATCTTCACCCACACCACCTTCGCCACCATACAGTTCAATATGGCGAGCGCGATAAAATTGTTAGAGTTCAAAGGATTATGGAATGAAGATCCAAACCAATTTTGGTTCATGGCAAACGTTGTAGAGGAAGCGCAAGGAGTCATAGATGACAACATAAAGAAGGAAACGTTAGTAAGCATGTTGCAAGATCATGCAATAATGTGGTACATTAATCATTCTAATGACCATCCAAACGCGAGGATCGCAGATATCTAGGCTGTGCTAAATAGGGAATTTAGTGGGCCAAAATCAAAGACACAGTCGATTATCGGGTTTAAGAATCGTGATTCTTCCAAGCGAGACCCCCTGGGAGTTGGATCAGAGACTGAAGTGTATGATTTGTGAAGCCAACATGACCTTGATGGATGGGCAGCACTGCGCATGGTTTGTAGCATCACTAACGACGCATCTAAGGACCGTGTTGTCACTGTAGAAGATATCTACTCAGGTCGAAGCCTTGGAGATTGCAATGAGACTGGACGAGACCCAAATACAAGATCCTAGTTGAAACACTGACGTATCGAGATGCAGATCTTGAAACAAGATAGGACAGCTCACCCAAAAGCACGTGAGGAGGTATGGTGCATAAAATGAAAAGGCTAGGGACATGACAAGGACCATTTCCAGTCTTCGCGAACTACCTGGCAGGAGGAGGACCATTTCACCTGAGACCAGAGGCACAAGCACGACTGAGCACGACACCTGCATTATTGTGTGTGATTTGTCAGATAGGAGCGAAGCATGCTACAGATAATTGCCACCTATTACAGAAGCATACATGGACATCCCAACAATTATTCTGTAATTTCTGTAGGTTGGTAGGCCATGATGAGCACACATGTAGAAGTTATGAACTGATGATGGATCAGACTCCTACCTATAAAGTTCAAACCGAAACATGAGCCCTCGATAAAAAAGAGGAGATGACGCGCACTGGATTTCAAGGGCGCAGATGAGGTCAAGGTGGAATGGGACTAGGAAAGGGTCGCGGGCAGCTGATTTGTTACAATTGCAGAGGGCCAAGGCATTATGCTTGTGATTGTACAAATCTGACGAGAGCATCATGTTTATATTGTACCCAGTTTGATCATGAGATGGAGGACTGCCCCACACTGGTAGCAAGGTTGTGTGATAAATGAATACTCCAACCTCCCCCAACACAGAACCTAAAAATGATGAGGTCTAAACTGCGTGAGGAGGACCCGAATGTAAACATTTTGCTTTGAAGTGGTATCACGATGGGAGATAACAAAGGTAAGTAGCTAGAAGAAACTACCTAGGTTTGCAAGGCTCCAACAAAGGAACCAGAGTTCGATTTGGAGCACGCGAACGAGACATTCATGGAAACTAAGAAGAGCTTCACGAAGGCCTCCATGTTAGGAAGTAAAGATAAACTAGAAGCAGAGATGGACCCATCAATGCTTACTACCTTTTTGGAGACATGCATGAAGCTGTTGCATGACAGCAAGGCTGTGAAGGGACTGCAAGAACTCATCACTAGATGTGCTCGATCAGGGGAACCGCATGTAGTCCAAAAGCTCGGGAAGCACATGAAGCGAACAAGAAGGGAGATGAGATTGACTGCACAAATTGGGAAATATGAAATGGATCAAGTGATTATAGATTTAGGATCAGATGCGAACGTACTGCCAAAGCAGACATGGGAACGTATGGGCAGGCCCGCGTTGCAATGGTCACCTATTCAATTGAGAATGGTGAACCAGCAAAAGATCCTACTGATGGGGAGATTGCAGGGAATAACGATAGACATCGAAGGAGTGAGCGCGCTTGTAGATTTTGAAGTAATAGAGATTGTTGACGACAACAATCCTTATCTTGCGCTACTGGGAATAGATTGGGCCACTGATATGAACAGAGTGATAAATCTAAAGAAACGCAAGATGATTTTTGAGAAAAATTCACTACGTGTAGTGGTAACTTTATACCCTGCGGAAGGATCGTGCTATACAAAGCCAGTGCGTGACGATGACAACGAAGACGATCTAGATTGTATCTACAAGATAACTACTCAAGAATAGGATTGGGTGAATCCTACAGCGGATAACATGATTTCATGGGAGCACGAAAGCTCCTGCACATCAGATTCAGACAAGGAAATAGAACGATGGCAGAATCGGTTGCACGGGGTAACCACACTCAATTGCAACATGATGATAAAGTCCCTACATTGTGTAGAAAAAAAAGCAAGAGATTTGCCTATTTATGATGGACTGACCACGGTAGAAGATTTCCTGAACACATTTGAAGGAGAAATACCAGAACAGCAGCATTTTGATGCTCTAAAATGGGCACTGCGCGCTACGCCTGCAAGGTGGTGGGGTATGCACCAGTAGAATTTTGAGGACTGGCAGGAGTGTAGAAGGATGATCCTCATATGATTTGGAAAGCTTCAGATACAGATGGATGTCGGGCATGATGGATGAAACAACCTATGCACCCACCTTCCAAATGGGTACAAGCGTATGGTACGCAGCCTGCACGAACGCACACCGTCCTCACAATCGTTAACAGGAACAACAAGTAGGAGCGGGCAAGATGAAGGTGTGAATGATGAAGTATGATAAGACCATGCACACCAAAAATTATACATGGGAAGCCTTTGACAAGGTGTGGGAAGTGCTAAACATGGTCCTCCATCTGGGATGCACTGACTGGGACCTATGTGTACCAACAGTTCTATGGGCTTATAGGACCATGTGCAAAACCTTGACTGCATGAGCACTTCCGACGCTGAAGTATGAATTAAGGGCTGTAATCCTATAGAGCGTGCAAAGCCTAGTCCGCGCATAGCAACATCCATAGATAAAACGGTTTACGAAGCCTGGAATGAAGGAATCACATAGTCGCGAGAAACATAACACATAGGACTTGAGAAAGATATCCAACGAGGAAATGTTAGACTCCGCGAACTTGAAAAAGAAAGGGTACGATTAACGAAGAAAAGCACTTTGATGGACACAGAGGTCCAGAATCTAGAAGATGAGATCAAGGATGCATTTCTCGTCGAAAAACCCAGGATGGTAAGGCAAGGTGCGTACGATCATACTGAAAAGTTTGAGAACTATCGCCATGAACTGGTTATTGTGCTACCTTGGCTTGGACTGCATATCGCCAAGCATAGTGACCAAGGTAGTGCATTGCAAGTGATAAAGTGTGTGATAACAACCACAACAATGGAAGGTGGGGATTCTCCGTGAACCATAGTGGAGGACGGGATGCAACCCCACACGGGTGGTGCGATCACCTGACTAGCCGTGGGAAGGATAGTCTTAGCGCTCGAGGCAGTTAAAAGGAAGCACGAGACTATAAAATATTTTGCCTAGGAGCTGTGCGATATTGGGAATGTGCGCAGAAGTAGAGCGTCACAGAGTACATGACCGCACACGGAGGTTTGCGCTTCCACGTGTGTTGGACGGAAAGTGACCGTTAAAGTCACTATTCACGATGGGATGATTGATTTGAGGCCAAATGGAGTGGGCGGTCGGCATCTAAGACATGATTTATGGGCAAGTTTTGGGAAAATCTACTGCTAAGAAAGCATTAATGGACCAGAATTGGGGGGAACGATCAAATTTGAATTCAAAAGGCACTATAAAACACAAAGGGATACCCAACAAACAACACTTGCTCATTTGAGAATTGAGCGATTGAGCAGAGTACTAAGCATTGAGAGCTGAGTGATAATTGAGCCCCTGAGTTTGCAAGTGACAGAATACAACCTTTATACAATGACATCAACTAAGGATAGTTTGATAATTGAAGAGGTAACTGTTGGTGAGGCTGCACAGACCCCAATGGTGGAGGATGTTCCAGAAGGTGCCGGGGTTGTGACAGAAATCACCAGATCACCATGGACACCGAGGCCCAAGAAATATAAACAAGCCATGGCCCCCATTAGTGTGTCCCCGAGGAACCCACTACGCAACAAGCTATCAATGGTAGAAAAAGGGAAAGTTGTCACAGTTGGCACAAATGAGGAAGAAGAAGATTTGCAGGCCCTTATCATCACAGAAGAAGAAGATGAAGACATGGAGGAGGATATTTAACCTACATTCTCTACAACAAAACTGCTCGCATATGTCCCTCTATGGAAAGGGAAGACCAAAGTGCTAAAGGACCTGGATGAAACCAAGAGTTCACTCTAGACCCTACTCCTCCTAGACATCATAGTGTTTGAAGGCACACACCTAGGCTGCATGCCAACCATGAAATTTGAAGATTAGGACCTCACTGACCGTGAGAAGTTCTCCCATCTACAGACTGGGAACCTCATGAAGCAGAACACTGAGGGGGTGGTGATAATGTTAGATCCACAAAAATGGTTGTGCGATGTGGAAAAGGCTGGGTTGCTTCATTTATTATGGGTACCGTATTTCCACCGCGCACCCATAACCATTTTCGTCATTAGGCAGCTACTCTGCCTGGTGCATGATGGGTATCTATGGCTGCAGGAGCCTATCCCCATCACAACAAAGCTAATTCACTGCATTTCTCAGTTCCCACGCAAAGGAAAGGACCCGCAACCATAGCTGAAGGAAAGGGCAGTGATTTGGCCCTTGCAAAAGCCATGAAGACGAAGTACAAGCTGGAGAAGAAGAGGAGGGTCTACGCCATCTCCAACATCAAGGACAAAGGGGTATGTGTAGCAACCCAAATCCTGGCCAGCAAGTTAATAAGAAGTGTCATGCTGATGAGGTACTGGCGCCGATGGTCGCACTGACCGAGTAGTGTGCAGAGGGGATCCAGTTCAACTGGTCCGAATTCCTCTGCTAGGAATTTTTGATAAATTTTCGCGAAGCCTAGGAGTAGGATAAAACCTTCCACTATGCGTGGTTGTTGTTATCCATAGTGCTCGTAGCGGGGGAATTGCCAAAGGACAGTCAATTCCCCATCATTGACAGAAAATTACCAAAGGCCACGAAGTACGCTTTGCTATGGGCCACAAAGGACGCGAAGTGGATACGCGACACCAAAATCTTCTGGGTGCACATGGAGATGAGCATCCAGATGTGGATTAATCGGACGCCACACCTGTTGCCTATAGTATACAATAGTCTATAAAGTTTTGCAGAATACAAATCCAACATGTATAATGTATACATCAGGGCACACAAGGATACAACGAAGCAGTGGACGAAGCTCCCTTTTATTTCCA
The DNA here is from genome assembly GCA_000404065.3 of Pinus taeda. Lineage (NCBI taxonomy): Eukaryota > Viridiplantae > Streptophyta > Pinopsida > Pinales > Pinaceae > Pinus > Pinus taeda. Next base: position 60,743 of record APFE031738561.1, read on the forward strand.
CTAATGATGCCATCTTCACTGTCTTGGAGACATGGCCTTCGAAATGGCACACCCCAGATCGTGCAGAACTTGAGAAGGCAGTAGAACAAAAGAAGAAGGATGATGCCAAGCTGCGCGTCATACAATTGGCTGAGAAAAGACGGAAGGAAACAACATCTGCTTGGGTAAGGGCAGCGTGCGAAGTAGTAGAGAAAGCTGCTGAGTAGAATAAGGCTACAGAAGCAGCAACAGTAGCACAGGAAGCAGAGGAAGCAACTGAGAAGGAGAAAGAGGGCCAAGTAATGCCCTCACAGGAGTAGGAGACTGAGGAAGAAACAGTCGAAGGGAGAGCGGACCTAGTGACCGCGTCCACCCAGCTGAAGTGCCCATACCCAGTAGAACATTCAAGACCAAGGAAGAAGGTCAAGGCCTTGAAATTGGCCATTGACCCGATCACCTTAACCGAAGGTGATCTGCATGACATCGGCGAGACAATTCGTGATGTCACAAACGAGGTCCTTCAGGAGTTTATGCAAGAGCACCAAACTGTGTTGGAGGCCCTCAGAGTGCAGCTGCAGGAGTTACAGGTGTGCCCCCGTCAGGAAGGTACCCTGTTAACCCACGTCACAGCAGGAACTTCAACAGTAGAGCAGATGTTGTGGGCATGGATGGGAAACACCATAGTGTTTCCAGAGGGAGATCTAGTATCATCAAATGAGATGGATCAATTGTCAATTAGCATGATGGAAGGCCTTGGCCTTAATCTAGTTGACCTTCCATGGGAACCACTGCATCTTCTATAGGATGGGATAATGGCAGAGTTGTGCGCTAGGGAGAGCCACGTTATCCAAGTTCTTAGTGAACAGAAGATAAACATAGAACATCTCAGCTTGCAGTGTGATGAATTGGTGTCACAAAATCAACAGTTGGAGCAAGTGATAGATGACGCTTGCATACGCATCCCAGAACTGGCCATCTTGGCAAATCTACCAGTAGAGGTGCAAATCCACAGGTTGGAAACCAGAGTTCGTGAGGCTAGGGCAGAAACGACCAAGGTTCAGCTAGAGGTGAATCTTCAGATTGCCGAGCTGCTGTTAAAGGCACAGCCTTCCACTCCCCCAGAAGTTAGAGAATAGCGTGCTAGCGCTATCACAGTAGTTTTGGAAGAAATTGGAGGTGCGATGAAGGAATGTACTACTTTGTTGGAGCAAGCACTTGAGGTCCTCACAACTCTATAGGAGGACCCCAACATCCAGTGCTTGGAGACAAATACGTGAGAACTTCAGTAGCAATATGACAGTGTCAGAGGAACTGCACAAATAGTAGTCCTCACTCAGCGACTTGTAAGGATGCAGCAAGCGAAGGCATTGAAGGAGTTGGTGGATGCGGCGTGACACAAAGAGGCAGTTCTCAAAGCACGCGTCCAACCGTGGATCGACGAGGCTTTCACTATCATGGCAAACATCGAAGGAAAGGTCACACTTATACAGGCGATGCACACGTTAATGCAGAGAAGCACCTAAGATACAGAGGTCTCATAATTGAGGATGCAACAGATTCAAAAAGCAATGGCTCAGTGTGCTACCGACATTAGCACAGTTCGAGGATAGTTGGAGGAACTCCATGCCAAGATTGTCGCACCAATAGAGTGACTCGAGGTTGAGTCACGATGTTTGTGTTGGGGGCCTGTTGGGCATGGAATCCCCCTTGAGTCATGTTTTGGGGCTCAAAGCCTATGTTTTGATCGAATAACATTGTAAAGCCCCATGAATTGCAGGCGCAGAAGTATGTTAGAGTCATAGGGTTGTCCACCCTAGTTTTGGATGTAATTTCAGCCTACCCATGGTTCGTAGACCATGGGATTGTATAAATAGAGCGAGGCTCTAAATGTAAAAGAAAATGAAGGAATGGAGAATAGAATGGCATAGAAGAATAGCAAAGTGAAGTAAGACTTTGAGTAGCTAAGTGGGTCTTGGGTCGTAGAGTAGGGAAAAGCTCTGCAGCTAAGTGTGCAGAGGCCTAGTAGTCCGCAACTGAGTGCATAGACCCCTACAGCTGAGTGCCTCCCCCTAATCATATTCATTTTTTCTTCCATCTCTTGCACCACTTCTGGTCCTATTAATACTTAGTCCTCTAGTCGATCCCAACTAAGAGGTGTTCTTCAAGGTCTTCCGTACAAGAAATCAAATGGCGCCATCTTGATGGAACTTTGATAACTATTATTGTAATAAAATTCCACGAGGGGTAAAAACTCCTCCCATCTCTTTCGTTGGTCCATAACATACATCCATAGCATGTTCTTGAGGATTTTATTAATCCTCTCTGTCTTCCCATCTGTCTCAAGGTGATAAGCAATGTTGAAGTTCAACTGGGTTCCCAAGGCTTCTTGGAAACTGGTCCAAAACCTTCCTGTAAATATTTTTCCCCTATCTGATACGATCTTCCTAGGAACTCCATGCAATCTCATAATCTCATCAATAAAAACTATGGATATCTCTGGTGCTTTAAATGTAGTCTTAACTGGTATGAAATGGGCGCTCTTGGTCAACATGTCCACTACTCCAAATATGGAATCATGTCTTCTTGAGGTCATTGGTAGTCCCATGATGAAGTCTGTTGATATAACTTCCCACTTAGATTTTGGTATCTCATGGGGTTGCAAGAACCTTGCTGGATGTTTGTGTTCATCTTTCACTCGTTGACACTCTAAGAATATATCTACCAATTTTACGATGTATTTCTTCATCCCTTTCCAAAAGAAGAGTGGTTTTAGGTCCGCACTCATCTTCTTAACACCAAAGTGTGCCATGTATACTACGCAATGTGCTTCATTCAAGATTAACTAGCATAAATCTTCATTCAATGGCACATATATCCTTCCCCAAAATCGTAGTATCTCATCATTATCAAGGGATTATTCTTCATATTTTGGGACCCTCATTTCATCCTCCCTCAAACTTTTTCTAACCTCCTAGTACCAGGTGTCTGTAAATTGTAAGTTAAGCATTTTCTCCCTCAAATTTGTCTTTAAGGGAATCACTGAAAATATCTAAGGCCTCCTACTTGAAGCATCAACCACCTTATTTACCATTCCTTTTATGTAAGTGATATCAAAATAATATTCACTAATTAACTTAGACCATCATCTTTGTCTTTCATTTAAGTGGTGTTGAGTAAATATGTGTTGTAGCCCACAATGGTCAGTTCTAAGATCAAAATTCCTTCCTAGAAGGTAGTGTCTCCAAATATTTAGTGCATAAACAATTGTTGCCATTTCTAGATCATGGGTTGCGTATTCTCTTCACGGTTTCTAAGTTTTTTTTTATGCATAAGCTATTAATCTTCCTTCTTGCATCAATACAAAACCAAACCCTTCCTTGGAGGCATCAATGCAAACCAAAAATTATTGTTCCATATTCGGCAGCTTCAAAATTGGTGTTGTCGTTAATAACACCTTTAACCTTTGGAATGCCTCTCCACATTTTTCAGTCCAAATGAATTTCTTGTTCTTTCTTTGGAGCTCGGTAATGGGGCTTGCTATCTTCGAAAACCCTTTGAAAAATCTATGATAATACCCTGCCATGCTCATGAAACTTTGTATTTCATGAACATTGGTTGGTGTTGGTCATTCCATGATCGCCTAGATATTTTCCAGGTCTACTGCGATACCATCCACAGAGATAATGTTCCTAAGATAATGAATCTTGGTTTGGTAAAAGTAACACTTTGATAACTTCCCATATAAATGGTTTTCTCTAAGACATTGTACAACTATCCTCAAGTGTTCATCATGCTCTTCTGGAGTCTTTGAGTAGATTAATATGTCATCATTGGGTAACAAGGGAAGGTAGAGGGTTCATAGCATGCCTATCCTACTTTGATTCCTAGTTCAATGAATTTATTGGTAAGATAAATACTTGTACAAACTTTTCTAAGTAATCCCGAAATATTGCGTTCATCAAACTCATGAAAACACCTGGGGCATTTGTCAGTCTAAAGGGTAAAACTACAAATTCATAATGCCAAAATCTTGTCTTAAAGGTTGTCTTTGGGATATATTCTTCCTTGATTCTCAATTGATGATATCCAGACCTCATATCTATATTTGAAAATAAGTTTCCCCCTAATTTGATCAAACTAGTCATCTATCCTTGGCAGAGGTAATTGATTTTTTATTGTCATTTTGTTCAACTGGTGATAGTAAATGCACAGTCGCCAATACCCATCCTTCTTCCTATCGAAAATCACAGGGGTTTCCCACAGAGATATGCTAGGTCATATCAACCCCAAGTCCAACAATTCCTTTAATTGGATTTGTAATTCCTTTAGCTCTTGACCGACATACAATAGGGTGCCTTTGCAATAGGCTCAGTGCCTGGTTTAAGTTCGAAGGTGAAATCGATTTCCCTTTTTGGGGGTAGCCCAGGTAGTTCTTCGAGAAATACATCCTTAAATTCAATAAGAATTGGATGTTTATCAAGGTTTTCATAATCACCCTTATCGTTTATATCTGCCACCGAGAACATTTGACATTCCTTTCGCCTATATTTCATTAGTTTCATGGAGGAGATGAACCTCAGGGATACCCATCAGTTCTTTCCCCTTAATGATTTTCTTTGGCTGTAATCATCTGTGAAATGTAGAATCTTGTCTTTGCAGTCTAGGAGCGCCTCATGTCGTTCCAACCAATCCATTCCTATAACTAGACCATAGACTCCTAAAATTGTAGACCACAAGGATACCTTGGTCTTACATACACCCTAGGTCCACCTCAAAATCCTTTACCATCCTTCCTACATTTCTTTTCATACCATATTCCATTTCTACATGTCTAAATTCATATTATGCAATTTCTCTATGTTTAATCCTTGATAATGCATTTAGAGAAATAAAGGAATTAGTAGCTCCTGGATTTATTAAAATGACAAAACTCATACCATTAATATTAACTGAGGTTTCCACCACAATGGACTAGTGTTTGACCTAGTGATTGTTCATCGTTGCATGGATGCGATGAGCCTTCCCGAGATTCCCCACTGTAGTTGCTTTCTTAGTTGAGTTGGTATTACCTGTCTTTTGAGGGAAATCCCTCTCGTAGTGAGGACCTCCACAAGTCCAACACCACCTCTTAGGAGCTTGGCTCCTACTACCAATTGAATCAGGAGTTGGCCTAGAACTCTGCTGGAAAGAGCCAAACTATTGGGATCGGTGTTGAGGCTGTGTGACTTGGTGTTGTCGCATAGGCCAGTGTTATTGTGGTTGATGAGTTTGTTGAGGTACCCGGTGCGGATGCTGAGTTGGATGCATATATGGTGTTCTTTGATTTCATGTTGACCACTTTTGATGATTGAGCACAGGACTCCTTTGTAAATTTCTGTGTTCCATACTGTTTCCACTTGGTACTCATGATCTTGTGGGCCTTGTTGACTTACTAGGTCCACTGCTCATGATCTCCTCCTCTGCAATAATCGCCTGATGAACTGCCTCATGCAAGGTGCGAGGCATTAAGATTCTAACCTTGGCCTGGATGTTAACATTTAATCCATACACAAATTTGTTTACCTTGAGATTTTTTGTGTTTAAGCAAGGGGCATAACTAAGTAATTCCATGAAACGCGCCTCATGCTCTGGTAGTGAGCAACTCCCTTGCTTTAATGTATTGAATTAATTTAGTTGCCTCTCAAGGAACTCCTCTGACAAGGTAACATTTTCTATTTTTTTCTTCAAATAGTTCCCAAGTTACTTATGAGATATCCATCCCCAATTGGGTTAATAATGTCTTCCACCAAAGTAGTGTGTTTCCCTTTAGTTGGAATATACCCATCTTGGCCTTCATGTTTGAGGTATAATCTCTGAGGGTAAAGCACATAGTCATGTTTCCTAACCATGCCTCTGCATATTGACTATCTGTGGACCCCCAAAACTCTGGAAATTTCACTTTTTCCAAATCTCGACATACATCATTTCTTGTAGTGTTTTGGGGTACTTCATTTTGTATGACAAGTCCTCCATGCTCTCGTTCCAAACGATTTATTAACTCCTCAGACATGTGTTGGAACGATCTCATTAAGTTCAACACTTCTCCAATTGGTATATGTTCTGGTGTTGTGATGTTTTCCCCATCATTGGGTGGGGTGGTAGGGGTCGGTTGTTGTGGTGGTGCCATGTTATGCCCTTTAGTTTCTCCACTTCTTCTTGTACCTCTTCTAACCATGGTTCACCAATGAATCCTGCTACAATTTAACACAATTTTTCCTTATAAGATAAAACTAAATAAATAAGAATCAGATAAATATCATAGCCAACCTTAGTGATTCTATAATTTACTGTTATGTTTATATACTTCCAAAAGAACAATTTATGCATTTATAAGTTCTTGATTATATAATTCACCTATCAATTTCAAACATTCCTATAAGATTTAATCAAAAGAATACCATCAATATACTCAAATAGTATGCTTAGATTACATTATGTCATGTAAATGGTAGAGTTGGTTGGTAGCATTATCATAACATAAACTAAGAATGTCTTTAGTTAAAACAGAGAGAATACTTCTCTAATATTTTATGATTGTAATATTGGAAATACCAAAAACCCTAATATTAATAATAAACATAGGTAATTATTGTGTTATATATAGCATACCACTAGAATAGGGTAATTGTTATATTACCTGCATGTATAATAGGGATACCCTTTCGAAACCATAATTAATCTGGGATTGCATTAATGACTATTTATATATAAGTGCTTATATAGATAAAAGTGTATGGTATGACACAATGTTATTGTTAGGATATT